>NW_025904568.1:61391-126282 GCF_018835915.1 Vigna umbellata
ATATATATATATATATATATATATAATGTAATATACATTTTTTTATTATGATATAATTAGATAAATAATTTTTTTATTATACATTTATCGTAGAATCGGATTCATTAAATTTAATATTCATTAACTCTTTGCTCAATCCAATTATAATTAGATATAAATAAAACTCAACTCGATCTAGTTACCCGTCTAATCTAATTCACACAAAAAATTAATTGGATTAGATTATATTTATCGAAGTCATGAATTAAATGCATCCAGATTATACAAACCGAAAACATAACTAAAATAATAAATTAATCCAGACTTACCACAATTTTCTTAAAAAATATTTTTCCATAAATATATTTCATTCAATAACTCCAAAAACTAGTTAAATATTTGCTTCATTTTATATTTAAATTAAAATACCTTGTTTATCTAAAATTGAGAATTTACAAACAAAACACATATGTAATCTAAGTCTCTGGCATACACTAAAAAACTCTCTAATTATATCTGTTGCAAGAGACATAATTCATAGGATCGCAATATGTTAACAATTAAAATTTGACAACAATTTAACAACGTTCACGTGTTAACTTCTTATTGAACCGTAAATTTTTTTTTTCTGTGGTAAAAAGGGATGCAGATTTACTTTTTTGAGATTCCGAAATTACCTCTATGTGCACCCTCCATTTTCAACTCAGATTTCATTCTTCTCTCCCTCTTCATTTCGGTCTTCTCTCCAACCTCCATCAAAATTGTACTTTGTCCAACTCATTGTGAAGCAAAGACCCATGTGGGTGTTTCAACAAGGTAGTTCAAGTGCCTCAGCATTTGAAGCCAAGAGATGCTCCAATAATTGATTACATGGTGCCTGCAACCGATTACTAGTGGCTTAATAGGTACTCCAATTGGGAGAACGTGACCTCCCATGGTGATTTTTCTGTGCTTAAGGCTGCCTTTGTCCATTGTTTTCAATGGATGACTCCTGTTGGTCATGGTTGATGGTTGCAAGTGCATCAAAACTCATCTTTGTCCAGCCTATTATGGAGCAAAGACCCCATGTGAGTGTTTTAGCAAGGTAGTTAAAGTCCCTCAGCACTTGAAGCCGATACATGCCTTGATAATCGATTACATGGTGTTTGTAATCGATTACCAGTGGCTTAATGGCTATTTGTACAAAACCTTGCAAGTCACTCCCCACTTGGGAGAACGTGACTCCCCATGGTGATTTTTTTGTGCTTAAGGCTGTCTTTGTCCTTTTTTTCAATGGATGACTCATGTTGGTCATGGTTGATGGTTGCAAGTTTATAAAGAAATAAAATAAAATAGAATAAAATAAGAAACATGAAACAATAACTTGAAAGTAAACTCATTTAGGAAGCTTAAAAAAACGTGTTTTTGGGAAATTAACTGCATCTAGTACAGTGGTCTAAAAATTATGAGTTAATAGTCATTTGAAAGATCTTTAAGTATAGATTTCAACAAAACAAGAATCAACTCATTTGAAGTTCGGTGGAGAAAGTTATCAGCAAAACAACCAACAAAAATTAATTGTACCTATTCAAATCTAACACGAATATATAAAACGTTAACTTTAAGAAATTAACTGTACCTATTCAAATGTCCAAAAATTACAAATTAGTAGTCATTTTAAAGCTCTTTGAGTCTAGATTCCAACAAAAAAAGAATCAACTCATTTTGAATTCGGTGGAGAAAGTTAAGAGCAAAACAACCAACAATAGTGAGAGTTGACAGGAATATGTAAAACGTTAACTTTAAGGAATTAACTGTACCTACTCAGATGTCTAAAAATTACAAATTAGTAGTCCTTAAAAAGATTTTTGAGTCTAGTTTCTAATAAAAAAAGAACCACATCATTTGAAGGTCTGTGAAAAAAGTTAGGATTAAAAATAGTCAGCAAAGGTCAAAGTTGACAGCATGTTATCTTATACGTATATATTTCCCTCTTGTTCACAGATCTATTACTTATTGAAATTTCCTTTTAAAATTTGTGCACTGTAACATGTTCATTGTTGCACTAAATACTACTCATGACCATTAAACTCACTCACCCATCTAAAATAACAAACATGTAACAATAACTTGAAATTAAACTCATTTAGTAAGCTTAGAAAAATGTTGTTTTTGGGAAATTAATTGCACCTAGTACAATGGTCTAAAAATTATGAATTTGTAGTCATTTGAAAACTATTTGAATCTAGATTCCAACAAAACAATAATCAATTCATTTGGAGTTCAGTGGAAAAATTTAAGAGCAAAACAAGCCGCAAAGGTTAGAAAAACAGAGTTGGGGAGTGTTGTTCATCCAGCTGGGGAGTATAGTTGAAGTTTCTGTACAAATGACCATTTTTTCTCTGGTAATCGATTACAAGACCCCTTGTAATCTATTACCAGGGGCTGATTGCTGATTTGTACGAAAAGTTACACGTTACTCCCTAATTGGGAGAACTTGACTCCCCAAAGTCATTTTTGTGTTCCTACGGGTGATGTTTTCCAATTTTTTCATGGATACCTCTTGTTTCTTATCATTGATGGTGTCAAGTATGTCAAAACACAGTTTGTCCTACTCAATTGGCGACGAAACAATGCATAGAGCTATTTGAACCAAGGTAGGTGAAGTCTCTGACCATTTAGGAAGCTCACAAAAACTTTGTTTTTGGGAAATTAACTGCACCTAGTACTATGGTCTAATAATTATGAGTTAGTAGTCATTTGAAAGTTCTTTGAGTCTAGATTCCAACAAAAAAAGAATCAACTCATTTGAAGTTGTTAAGAGTAAAACAACCAACAAAGGTGAGAGTTGACAGGAATATGTAAAACGTTAACTTTAAGGAATTAACTGTACTTACTAAGACGTCCAAAAATTACAAATTAGTAGTCATTGGAAATCTTTTTGAGTCTAGTTTCTAATAAAAAAAAAAGAACCACATCATTTGGAGGTATGTGGAAAAAGTTATCATTAAAATAGTCAGCAAAGGTCAAAGTTGACAACACGTTATCTTATACGTATAACTTTCCCTCTTGTTCACAGATCTATTACTTATTGAAATTTCCTTTTAAAATTTGTGCATTGTAACATGTTCATTGGTGCACTAAACACCACTCATGACCATTAAACTCACTCACCCATCTAAAATAACAAACATGAAACAATAACTTGAAATTAAACTCATTTAGGAAGCTTAGAAAAATGTTGTTTTTAGGAAATTAATTGCATCTAAAAATTATGAATTTGTAGTCATTTGAAAACTCTTTGAATCTAGATTCCAACAAAACAAGAATCAATTCATTTAGAGTTTGGTGGAGAAAGTTAAGAACAAAACAAGCAGTAAAGGTCAGAAAAACAGAGTTGGAGAGTGTTGTTCATTCAGCTGGGAAGTATAGTTAAAGTTTCTGTACAAATGACCATTTTTTCTCTGGTAATCGATTACAAGGACAGAAAATGGCCAGAAATGCTTATGAAGCTCATCTAACTTACACGAAAGTACTTAAATGACATTTTTTCTCAACAATCCAGTGAGATTTTGGTGAAGACACAATGAGACCAATGGTGGAGAGAGAGACGACGGAGAGAGAGTGAGACCACTAAGAACAATGGTGAAGAGAGATGGGCAAGGGAGAGAAAGTGAGATCACAAATGAAAATAAATGTTTGCTTCCTGATATGTAATTGCGAAAAGTACATTCCCAAAATATTCTCAACATACATTTTATTTTGGAAAAGTAACATTTGAAATGAACCAATTATCATCCACCATGTCTGGTTGTCAAAAAGTTGGCAAATTTTGATTGTTAAAGAAACTTTATACAATTTGTTTTGTCTTGTAACGTTGAGATAGCTTAAAGATCAAGGACTACTATTAAGGCATACAAGAGACTGACAAAGAAGTATGTTTCTAAGAAAAGATGTGTTATTACAGAGATTATTAACTTAAAGTACTAATTCAAATCAGATAAAAATATTGCTAATAAATTCATCTTACCATACTACATAAAATACTCTTGAAACATTGACTTGTTAATGTTGTCTATTATTTACCTTCTTTTGTGATTCTTGAAATTATTTTTGAAAAAATAGTTTCTTAGTGTCACAGTATTTTCCCCCTTGTTCTCCAAATATTGTAACTTAATATAGTCTCTTCTCTCTTAGTTAAGCTGCAGCGTACACACACAATATATTCATATAACAGTAACAGTAACTATTGGAATAGTTAACTCAGAACAAAAACACATTACACTATATATATCGTTGTCTTTGACAGCCAAATCATTAATTACCAAGTAAATTGAGAAAAAAGAACACTTGAAAAATAAGGATTATTTTTCTGAAATATCGGTACAAACACAACTATCGGCCTCAGTGACCTATACCTGAAAATCACGCTACCTTGTGCATAATTGCTATCTTACATACTGCAAGTTAAAGCCATTCATAAACCATTTTGTTCATTTTTAACACCAAGAATCCATTGTGCAAGATGAGCCAAGTATGGTTCTGCCTGGGAGTTATTGCTCAAGATAGATCCAAGACTCTGAAGCTCAGTGTTAAACTCTTTCTCAAATTTGCTGCAATCATTTATTATGTGGTCAGAACGTTAAAATGACATGAAATAATCAGAGTATAGAATAAAATAAGTAGCACGTTTGCCAAATCTATTGATTTCGGGGCTTACAGAACAGAATCAGTGACTGCCACATTTTTGGTTGTTGACTTCAAGACCTGACCTGACTTCCTTTTGGCTTTATTCAAGCCAACTGAATCAACAGGTTCCTCTGAGTCACCTAAATCAATAGAAGATGATATAAGCCACTGCGTTGCTGCTGAATATTGCAGGCACATGGATTTAAGCCTCTCCACCTTCTGCAATTGAGAAACATCAATCGTGAGTGAGCATCATGAACCATTCCGATAAACAAATAAAACAAAAATAAAACAAGAAACAAAATGTATTTCCTACTAAATTTATGAACAGTCACATTTCATATAAATAGTAAACTTGTTATTATATTGCATAGTGTCTATTATAAACGTATCCACTACATGTTTCTCCAATTTATGTGCTAACCAAGTCTAGTTTTATTGCATTACCAACTCAAAAACCTAAAAACAAATGTTGCAAAAATAAACGGAGTTAGGCATATGCACAAGTTGGTTTCGTCTCTCGTGTATGATTCTTTTTATCTTCATAGCATATTTAAGGCTTCCGCCAATCAAAATATATTCCGGTCATGCTGTTGGTTTTGCATGTTAGGTAAAATGAATTTGGTTGACTATGTTTTTGGTTATAAATGCTAATTGAACTGAATTTTAGTTGATCTAGGTCCTCTTTTCATGTTGGCCATAAAAATATGAAAGTGGTTATGCTATTTATATAAGCATGTAGTTTTCTATTATGAAGCTTTTAGTTAAAAGTAGGACTGGGCATAACACACTGAACTATACTATACTACGGTTAACTATATTTTTAATAAACTAAAAAAAAACTGAACTACTTAATATAATATTTAAACTATACTGTTTAAGAGTTCAGTTTTTAAAAACTGAACTTATATTAGTTAACTTATAATTGTTTTCCCATTGTTGTTTGTTATGCGTTACGTATTGAAAGGTTATGAATTTAAATAATTGTTTACAATATTAATAAAAGTCAAGACAGTACAGTTTCAATTTGGATTTAAATTATAGGTAAATTCACCTAACAAATATAGTTGGTGGTTAAATTCAAATGTTAAAAATTCATTGTGCTTCATAATAATTTTTTTATAATCTTAATTATTCACCAATTAAGACAGTGAATAAATTGGACAAATAAAGTAGATATTCTTTTTTAAATACTATTTATTTTATTATTTTAAATATAAAACAATATCTTTAAATATACCATTTTATTATTTTAAATATAAAATAATATCTTTAAATATATCATTTTATTATTTTAAATATAAAATAAATAGTATTTTAAATAATTTTTTCTTCAATTCCACAATTTAAAGTTTGTAATCATATATATTTTATTTACGGCTTTTTGAAACTGACTATGCTTATGTTTGAATACCAGTATATTTATGTTTGAATACAAAGTTTAGTTTAGATATATATTTTAGTTACCGCTTTTTAAACACAGTAGGCTTATGTTTGAATGGATAGTATAGTTTAGTTATTAGTTAACTGATATAAGTTCAGTTTTTTCAAATTAAACTATAAAACAATACAGTTTGGATATTATCTTAATTAGTTCAGCTTTTTTTAGTTTATTATAGTACATATAACAATAGTTTAGTACAATTTAGTTAATTTTGCCCAGAAGCCCTAGTTAAAAGATATTTCTTCCAAGGGAAAAGAGATAATTACATTGTAGTACAAAAAAACAATAATTGCATAACTATTAGAATAAAAACAGAAACTCACAATACCAGTAAATCAAAAACAAACAGAAACTAACCTTCAGCAGCTCAGGTAAAAGAAGTAAGCATTCTCTCAAACATTTATCAAGGAAAAAATCATGGTGTTGAATAACCTGTTTCAGACAGAAAATGTCAAGAATTAAACATCTACCAACCTACCCAGCTTAAAAACACACAAAAAAGACAGACACGCACATATTATGCACATAGCAAGTAATTTCTAACTGTGTCTCAGATAGGAACATTGGAAGAACTACGTCACAAAATTTGCCATTGTAGTAGGAGATCTCAAGGCCTTATAAACACCACACCAAAATACCATAATTCCATCATGGATCTTAAGTCCCCGTACGCCCATTTGACTAGTCCTGGATAAACATAGCAATGCTCACTCATTTACTACAGCTAAGTGATATGGTGAAACTCTATGATCAATTGATAAAGGCCTAGAGAACCACACCACAGAAGCTAGCCATTACAATTGAAGAGCCCAATGCCTTGTAAACCATACAACAAAATCCATACTTCTAATATGGAACTTCATACGTCAATTTGATCATAACTATTTCTGTACATGGGCAAGAGTACCACTTGTATACAAAAGAATTATGCACATAACGAGGTATGAATCGGTTTCTAAAAAGTAAGAACACAAAAACTTACCTCATCTATGCTATTTGCTGTCTGAAGTCTGTTATACATCACATGCCAGTTTGGTTCAATAACCTAAAAAATAAGGTAAATAGTCATAAATCAAGAACCCACCTAAATGCTAAGCTAGTCAGTTTAGCTACCAAATTTATAAAAAGGAAAGGCTAAACACCTATACCCAATCCTATATATGTCAAAAACGAATATTAAAATTAATCTTTTGCAATTTAACATCATCATAAAAATATAATTTGAACATAAAAATATAGATTAAAAATTTTCAATTTAAAGCACACATACTTATATTAAATAATAGAAAAAGGGAAGTTTCTGTCAAGTTGAAAGATCTTCAAAGTTTAATGTATAAATCAGAAAAATAAAACCTGCCTCAAATGTCAGATAGTGTAGAAGGCTATTAATAAATTTAAGCATACTACGGCAAAGAAGAGATGATCTGGAAATAGCAGTTCCTCGCGTATTGAGAGCACGAACTCCCTACAATATGCAACCAAAAATGCTGAGTAGAAATGAACACGACAGACAAAATAAAATAAAGGCGCTACAGACATACTTGATGTATTTGCCATGCTCCACACAGCTGACGGTCAACATGTTTACAGTGGAAAAGGAATCGAAAAATTAATTGGTACTTTGCGAGGGCTTTACGTGATAATACTATAGAAAGTGGCCAGTGCACCTGAAACCAGAACCAAAGGTAGGAACATTAATGATGCAAATGGGAGGATAACTCTCAGAAGCATATAAAGAAGAAAAGACCTTGTAACTTAGTGAAAATGTTTCAAGTCCAGTGATGCTAACGGTTTCCTCCAAATCATTATCAGTAGAACTTCTCTGACTAACTTCAAGATCATTAAATGTTCCCAACCTTCTGAGCAAAGAAGATCTTTCCTGAAAGTGAAATGCTTGCATCATGTGTGTGAAAATCTGAAATTTACTGCTTAAAAGTGTTTCTTATAAACTGAATTAGTTACTTGCCACAACACATGTTAAGCCTTCGTGAAAAGGATCTGCTGCAGCTGCTGTAGTACGCAATGCAAGGTCTAATAGTGACTAAACGGGAGAGAGGAAAACCATATAAGAAAAATGGAAAAACATAAAATTAGAATCTAGATCCCTTTCAAAATTAAAATAGGCAAGTGCCAACTTGAATTTACAAGGAGAATAAAAATGGTATGGGAAATTGAAGGATATTTCATTACTATACCTGCAGCTTCTCAACTGAGACTTCATCAGGTTTTTTTGCTAGTTCATCCCTTGCAATATCCATAAAATGTACTAAGAAATCACCCTGTATTGTAAAACTATGAGTATGATCCAAAACAAAGGCTATTTCTGAAGTCTATGTTATCATTCCGAATTGATTTCTTTAACTCTTTGAGAGGCATCTATGCAATCACAACTAAACCCCTGAATTAGTCTTTTGGATGAGTAACTTTAGTCCCCGACTTTAAAAGATGCTTAGGTAGTCTATGACTTCATAGTCGTTCATAAGGGACTAAAGAAATCAACAAATAAAATCTTACGAGACCAATTTAAGGGGTTTACTCATACAATATATTGCCTATGTGAATAAGTCAAATCAACTTAACATTTTCTTCCAATGATATAAATCATCAAACACCCAAAACTCTGAAAGTTCAAAACAAAGCCTTATTTTGCAAAAGTTTTTGTTTCAGAATTCAAGAGACTTACATAGAATACACATGACATGGAGAAGTTTGATTTGAGAAAAGAAAATGCTCCATGTTTTCATTTTGATTTTAAAAAAATATTATGTCACGACAAATAAATGCATAATTTAACATTGATATAAAGTTAGTCATGTTGTAATAACTTCTTAATTAAGAATTTGGCCTGTCATGTGCTCATGCAAGACACGGTTTAATGATCAGTTGCATTGCAACCAATAGTAAATTTTGGTCCAGCAAAATTTACAAAATAGACAAGTCTCGTAATGTTTTCCATTGAAATATTTCCTTCCTTTCAATTGGCTTGCTACTGACATAAAACCCCTATTTATAGATCACAATCCCTAGAGAAACTATTATGAAAATAGTCACAAGGTCATCTTCTAATTTATATAAAGCCCGATGGATATGATAGTCAACCCAATAAGCATAGAACATGCTTGATTCTTGAATACCCAACTTAGTTTGTTCCTAATTTCCTAAAATCCTCCCTTTTCCATCTAATAACACTCTCCCTTTTCTTCAACCCAACAAAAATTATCGAATAATAATGACATTATCCCCATCAAAAGTTTAAATCCGTCTAATTACTGAATTTTATGACTAACCTCATGAGTCATGACCATAAAGCAAGGATGCAAAATTCTACTACAATTCAAAAATATTCAAGTGGTATTTGTTTAGAAAACTCAAGTACAAGCATTGCAACAGATGTTACATCTACCTTTAGAACTGTGTTTATCATTCTTTTCAATTCAAACTTGTTAAGAAGTGGATTTAAACCTACCTCAACCCAAAGTGAGGTTTACACTCACATATATACTCTAAATTGGCCTTATCTCTAATCGATGTGGGACTTCCAACACACCTCCCTCACGCTGATGTATATACATCTCATGCGTGAGACTAGACATTAATGGATGACCTGATAGCGATCCGATAGCAAGTGGAATGATATGACCAACAAACATAAATCTCACTAGGATAGACTCTAATTCATGGCTCTGATACCATGTTAAGAAGTGGACTTTAAGTCTAATTCAACTCTACAAAACCGACTTGTAAGATGAGGTTTGCACCCATATATATATATATATATATATTCTAAATTGGCCTTATCTCTAATCGATGTGGGACTTCAAAAAAACTTATACCTTCAAAGTGAAGGTCAATTATGCTTAGGGTGCATTTGATTTGCTTTTTCTTTTCATTTTCAATTGATATTTCTTGTTAATAATTGCAAAAAATGCCACTATACTTTGTATTTCCAAGAGTTTGAGATGAAAAATAAGTGAAAAGAAAGTGTCACTTTTTTATCACATAAAAAATTAATAGCTAGTTTTGTTTTGCCCACATTGCTAATTATTGTCTCCAAAATTAACAAAGATGATCATGATCATACCTGATCTAGAAGAAGGTAGTGTTTAATTGACCGCAGCCTTCCCGTTAGATCATACTAAACATAAAAACACATTTACCATCACAAGTTGGATATTTTAATGATAACTATTGCAAAAGTATTAGAATGTAAGCTGAGAAACTTGTCACCATATTTATATTACTCACCTTATCATTAATGAGATTCAAGAGTTCACTGCTAGCAAAGTTATAAGCAGCCTTAATACATTCAAGATAATGATGATTTGATCCAAAACTCATAAGTTTTGAATTTTCTGATGGAGGGACCTAATGTAAAAAGTAGTAATATTCAGCAAAGCAATGACTTTTAAAACAATAAAATATTTTTAATACCAACATCTGATCTTAAGTCAAGGAAACCAAAAAATTAATTCTAAGTACAAGTACAAGCACAACAGTGACAAACCTGAACATTGTGCCCACATTCTCTCATGACATTTAAATATTTTCCAGTTGTCAAAATTGTCCCTGCGATATTTGCAAGGAAACTAGGAATTCCGTCTTTAAGGCTGTAACGCTGTCGCCAATACTTAGCTTCATAATCCTGGGTGAGACTCTCCTATAGAGAAATTTAAACTGAGACTATATGAAAAACAGGTTTCAATATTTTGGACAGTTATTCATGATAAAGATAGTGATCTACCTTCTGAAGAGATTTGTCCTCTGCGATGAAAAATTCACCATAAGGATCATCTATTACACCTTCATAAACCCATCTGCAGTATTGTTCAATACCCAGATTTGCAAGAAAATTAAATCCTAAATAGATTAGACTAAAGCTTAATAACAAGAGCAGTCAGCACTATGATAAATTTTATATGAAAGTGCTAATTTTTTTTTACTGCACCAAAGGCCTTGTGTAAACATTTGGATTGACTGATGTTCATTTATCAACCAATATAGGAAAACAAAAAGAAATGTCTTCATCGCATTCATAAAGCAAATTAGAAATTGAGGGTAATTGACCAACAGAACAAATAAAACTGAATTTGATAAAAAAAACACTGGGCTTAGTGGGAAAACAAGCTTGAACACATTGTTCGCAAAGTTTCAGATGCCACAAACATCAGAAGTAACAAAGTTAGCTGCATGATTAGCCAAGACAAACCATACTTTGCAAAGCAATTGAAAAGGAAGATTCGAAGCTTGGATATTGTGACTGTATAAGTATGATATGAACCAATATACAATGAAAAAGCTCACAAAAATTGAGCATTAACTTTGATTAGGTGTATGGTTTTCCCACATATTAATGACCAGGTCAAGGTTACGTAGATTAAAATTATTCAATATTATACAACAGGTCATTTGACCAAATGAGGGGATGGGGAAGAAGATTGGACAATATGACTAAGGTCTTGTGCAAGGATCAAGATTATGGAGGGGGGAATGAGAAGAGAAGGAAGGCTCCTTTTTGTATGATAAAGGGAATGAATAGGATGAGAAAGAAAACAATGATCCTCCACTCCTATGCCAAAAAATATACCTGTTATTATAAACATCCAAACCAATGAAAAGACAATAATTACTTAACCAAAACCCACCTCAATTTTATACATTTCTACTTTCTTCCTTCAATATCCTCCATGCCCAAAAACTAAAGAAATATGCAACCATGGATGGTGCTTTTCCATGGAAGTTTGGTGCCAGACTAATTTGATCAATAAAAGGGTAATATATGTCTGAGTATGCAGCTGTAATTATTGAATACAGGCATTGACTATTATAAGTTTTACTATTATCACTTGTGAAAAAGAAACAGGTAAAATTATAGATACATTATCAGAAATGATAAATAGAATTACAGAATGTAACCTATATATTCGATAGGGAGGGATGAAGAACAAGGAGACACCTTTCTAATATGCTCATGTAAGCACTACTTGCACATTGTGTCATTTTCTCCAGCATCAACCTCACAGCATTGTCCCCAGCCATAGCCTTTGCCTAGATACAATATAAGCCATAATAGAGAGAATTAAGAGCATAAAAACCTTACTCATGAAACCAAATGAAATGTTGAATTATACAGAGAATGGTAACAATTGCAAGGGAATTTCATTACCTGGCTCTGCAGTAAGTTAAGCACAGCTGAACCAGAAATGTTGTTGACCGAAGCCTTTTGTATGACAGTGGATAATGCCTGCATTGACCTCATCATGGGCTGAAAATATCATTGAAATAACCATTAGAAAGCATTTGGCAAATATTTACATGCAATCTAGAGAGACAAATCTGTACCTGACAATAGAACCACAATCCTTGAAGGGAAAGTCTCCCAAACCGAAATTGGTGTTCAAGCTGAGCCACCATAGCCTGGTAATCCTGGTAAAGATAACCCCATGATGATAAAAGTATGTTCTTATTAAAATAGTGTATTTTATTCAAAGCAATATGATTTTACAGAACTGCAATAAATGAAACCATCAACACTCTGTTACTAATTATTGCCTAGTACAATCAGTTTAGCTTACTCAATCTAATCATTTCTAAGTTGGAAGAAGAAACACCAACCAAAAAGGCACAAGAATACAGAACAAAATGGCAATCAACTGAGTCTGCCTAAAAATTATCACTTGTAGGTTTACTCTAATGACAGTTTTATGCTAAATTTTATGCTAAATTTTATGGCCAGGTTTGGCTGCTTCCAAATATAATAATATATGGTAGACATAAACCATATCTGGTACTCACCCACCTCCTTCATTTTTGAGTTCTCACCTCTGCACTCTTTCTTGTTAATTAATTTCACCTTTGTATTTTTTGTTTAGAAATAAGGAACAGGGAATTGTTCCCCATACTTAGACCTTGTGAAATAGAAAACACAATACAAGAAACATTCAAAACATGGCACAACAACTTCCAGCTACAAAAATGAATAGACATTTCATGCAGAATGTAAGACCAACTGACTCACTATTCAGGAAAACCTACGAGAAGAAGAGCCCTCAATGCAGCAGAAAAGGCATGATTAACCAGACCATTCTGGAACTGAGACCTTGACTCCACAAACTGGTCAATCAACAGAAAACTCTTGCAAAGGGGGAATATCCGTTTTGCCAATTCCTGCAACATACAAAACTGTCTCAGAAACAGTTACATGAAGTTCATCATCAACATTGTTCATAATCCAAAGTTACATTATTACAGAATAGTTCTATCATACGTTCCACTTACTTTAGCTTCCCCCTTTGTGTCTTCATTGCATCCACAATTTGGGGGCCCAATTACAATTGCAGGTTTAAATGGTGGTGAAAACTTAAAATCATTATTGCTAGAAAAAAATAGATACCTTTTTATTTGAACTTCTGCCAAAAATACGATATAAATTTCAGTAAAAGAATGCATTGTTTGATTTATAAGATAGATGCTTCACATTCCGTAACAGCAGTCTATGGCATTAAAATAATAACATTTACAGGTTACAAATGTTGAAAGAAAACTCTAGTTAAACAACACGATACTGTACATATTGAATACCCTCTAAAGTTGAGTAAAGAGCACTTCCAATTTGGCTTGGATAGTTCGCAACTGAAAAATGCGAAGTTTTAACACCAAATGTTGAAATTGCAGCTCAAAATACGGTCACAAAAATTATGATAAATCTCACCTGCAGGGCCAAATCCATTGATGGGTCGACCAGGAAAGAAATATCATCATTCTTTCCACGAACTGTTTTTATTAAGATGTACCGACCTTCAATGCCAACCATGGCCGAGAGCACATCATCAATAACAATAAGCTCCTACATTTCAGAAGAAAACAAGCACAGCTGAAACTTCTAAAGCATGACATCCTAATCTGACAATAAATGCTTACACATTAAGTACTTTGAAATAAAAACTTACACAAAGCAGAATTTACATGTATTATCACATGCATTGATACACAACAACTAGCAAATCAAATCCTTCTTCTCTTAATTTGCGCACAGAACAGACTCAGTCATTCGGCACTTGCTACTACAAAAACTCTTTATAACAAAAAAATTACAAACAATAAAGAAAACTCCATCACCCGGCGGCACTACGGAAACCAATTCTCTGAATTCCTAGCACCTTAACACACAAAAGTTATTAAAACAAAACAAATACACAAAATTCCAGTGAAATTAGTTTTTAATTTTCACATTTTAAATTTCTCCCTCACGTTAGGTCAAAGTTGTCCACAACATGAGCCGATCCACGCAACAAACAAATTCCAGCGAGAACAAAACCTGAAGCTACAGCCAAGACCTAAACGGAACTCCGCAACCAATCACAACAAATGAGAGAAAAGCACACACACAAAGTAAAGCAGTGGATCGAACAATGCTTCTCTCTAACATTGCGAATTCTAGTTGATTTAGTTACGAAAATCGATCGAACAATGTTTTAGTCTAACATTGCGAATTCGAGTTAATTTAGTACCTAAAATGAACACGCGAGAAATTAAATAGCAGGAATAGGTGAAGAGATGATAATTACTTGAACCGATGGAGAGTAACATCCTATTGGTTTTTCGAAGTTGGCGACGGTGGTTTGGTTCATTTCAGATAAGTGTATAGATCGGAGAAGAAAAGAAGAGTGAAGAAATGCGAGGAAAAAGAGTGGGGAGAGAGAGTTGTGGGACAGAATGAAGTTTGTTTACGGGTTCCTTTTATATATACCCACTTCTTTCACTCGTGTTTTGAATTCGAATTTTGTAGAAGCCATACAGAGAAAAGGAGTACGGACAAATTAAGGAGTTTAAACCAGAAACCAACCTTTTTAACCATAACTTTTATGATAGGTTTGGTTTCATGAAGAGGGCTAATATTTTAAAATTTAATAAATTGAAGAAAGAAAAGAATAATATTTTTATTTTAGAAATTCCGTTCTCTCTTAAATTGAATAGAAGAACAAATGTTATTTATTATATTCATTTAATTAAATAAGTTTTTGGTACAAAAGAAATTAATTATTTTGAAATTTGTACGTGTATCATATCACCACAGTATATGTAAAAGTTACAAGTTTCATGACGGAATTAGTTTATTAATTAAATTTTAGATATTAAAAACACTAAATTTATTTAAAAGCATTAATTTTGAAAAAAAAAAGAGAGAGTCTAATTTTGGAGGTATCAAAACTTATTTAACTTGTAATTTTACTTACTTATTAATTTATAATTTATAATTTTGGTTGATTTATTGTTTTTATTTTAATACCCAGCTTTTATAGAGTTTATAACTTTTTGTTTCGGTCTTTGGTTTTATATGTTTATTCTTCATATTTTGATTGATTAAATTATTTTTCTTAAATGAATATATTAAATATAATATTCAATTACATTAATATAAAGAAATAAAATGTGCGAAAAATTAAGTTGTGTACCAAATACATATCGTTAAAATATAGTTTTAATGTTTCGATAGGTTTCTATTTTCGTTCAGAATCTCAAATAAGTTTCCTACGCTATTTCAATTGGATCTTTATTTTTGTAAAATTGAAACAAATAGAAGTCTTTCGTTTAAGAGGCTATTATGTGGCATGCTGACAAAAGTATTTTAAATTTCGTGGCATGGTATGTATAGTAATTAGATTTGTCACGTGTAATTTCTTATCTTTTGAATTAAAAAATTGGAAGAATTGCTTAATCAATTTCGTCTTCCACCTTTAGAACCCTAATTCCTTTTCCTTTCCTTGTGTCGTCACCGTAACCTTAGCCACCACCACTGTCTCACCAACCATCCACACTGCAACCATCAACCTTCTCAACACCATGCGTCGTTGTCACAAAATCTCCTCTCTCATGCCACCAAATCACCATCTTCGCCCAACCTTCATCGCGACAAACCTCCATCATTCTCACCATCGCCGGACCTGCAAACCCAAAGCCAAAAAACACACAAAACCCAAATCACTTCAATACGCCACCACCAAACTCTTAGGTCATCACCGTCAGTAACCCTAATCCACGCCTCCTTGTTGACACGAATTCAGGGTGAGGAGGAGCACGACGGTGTGTCCGATAAGCTGTCTTTTGCTTCCTCCGATTCTCGCCGCTGAACCATCGATTGCAGACTTCATTCCTTCAGTTGCTCACTCTGAAACCCTACTTGTGTTGTTTGTTTTTGTAGCAAGGAGGTGAAGAATTCGGATTCGGAATGAATGGTTTGGTTCAGTGGAGTATGCTTGTGGAATGAAGAAAATCTAGGGTTGAATTTCAAGGTTTTTAAATTCTACAGATGGAGACTTTTAGGTTTGGGTATTGTTGTGTGTTGGATTGAATGTTTGAATGTTTTGTTGCAATTTGTAGTGACCATGTTTGTACTTGGATATCTAGTTTCTTAGTTTTGGTTTGAAAATGTGCACGCAACTATTACTATTGTTACTTATTCACTACCTAATTTGCTCCATTTTTCTTGTATTTCCAACTTAGTGCAGAGCCAATCTCAAGATGAGGCTTTATCTCCATCTTCCCCAATCTGATTTCGATTTTCAATTGCAGAGAAAAATTTTATTTGTTTTGCCCATTTTGCCCTTAATTAAATTTGATTTCCCCTCTTTGCACTCCATTTTTTAATACAAAATGCACTTCACACCTAACGCCATCTTAAACGTCGTTTGTCCAATTTAATGAAAGCCTCTATTTGTTTCAATTTTACAAAAATAAGGACCCAATTGAGACACCGAATAAGTAAGGGGCCTATTTGAGATTATGGACGAAAATAGGTGTTGGGTGTTTCGGCAAGTGCACCAAATTGCTTCAAGTAATAAACCATGGTAAGACCAGGTATCGTTTTCCCAAGAGACTCGTAATACTAAAGAATTGTGCAATTAACAACTCGTCTAGACTATAGAACTTAACATCCATTTACAAGCATGTGCACGAAGATAAATTTACACATAATTACATGGTTGGACTTTGGTGTTTGAAGACACTTAGAAATGAACTATACTAGAAATGGTATGAAATGACATTGCTAAGGTTAGTTTTCACCTACTACACTCTTGTGCTTACCCAATTTCATCTCCTCTCCATCAATTTACTAAAGTCAATCCACAAAAATACCCTAGCCTTAATCCCTTAGGTGAAAGAGCCTAGGTTTTCCCTATTAAACTCCAATCCCTTGGAAAATGTAACAAGCAAACCCGCATTAATGAGCTAGGATCTTAAGACAACGTGTGAATCATCTTTCATCCCTAGAATCAATGACCACAAGGACTCTTTTTTCAGTTCAAGGTTCCATCTTACGTCTCCATAATCCATGAAACCCTAAAACCAAGTCATGAACATTCCTATTACATGCGAACTTTAAGATTGGAAACAAGAATACTAGCAATTGATAGAAAAGGTATATATATAATCAAATCATTCAACAAATAAACAAGAATTCAGAGGCTACAACAATCCCCAACAAGATGGGTTTGGCTCTCCATTTCCATGGAGAGCCTTTAAGCTTACAAAATGGCCATGGAAGAAAATGAAGAACCAAAGAGGAAGAAGGGAGTGTTCCCACAAGCCCTAGCAACCCTCCAAGCTCTCCTCTGAGTGAGATGCACCTCCAAAGAAACAAAGACTCCTTTCCCTTCGCGTGTTAGGTCTAAATAGACCAAATTTTCCACATCAGCATCATCACCACTCAACTACACCCAGCTACAGCCTAACTATAGCATTTCAGAAATAGAGCTCTCAGTTGTAGCCCAGCTGCAACTCAACGGTAGAATTCCAATGACAGAGCATGTAGTACACCCTAGTTGCACCTTAGCGGCAGCATTCCAAAGAGCAGATAGCTCAGTTGCACCTCAGCTACAACATTGCAGAGAACATATAGCTCAACTGTAGCCCAGTTACAACATTATAAAATTCTTGCTGTTTGTTTTGCTTGATTTTGTGATTGGTTAAGCTCTATACATTGTAGAGGTTCTTCTAAGCATAATATTAGCTACAAAATAAGGTAATTAGTGATGATATTATATAAATGTAGCCCAAAACACACTTATTTATAAAAACAAAGATAAAAAAGAGGATTAAGTAAGTTACAATATAGAAAAGAATTGATTTTGCTACTAAACTAATGCTTACATAATAGTAAGAATTACCATTATCAATAGAGACTTACCGAAAAATTAAACCTAAAATATAAAGTCCAAAATCTATGAATAAAATTGAAAAATAAAACTATAACAAAGGATGGATCAAAGTGTGTAATGTTTAGGGATGGTGGAGAGTGCCTATCCATTACTTGATGCAACCAAAAAATCTACTTTATATTTCATAAGCCATCAAGTGAGTACAAAGTCAAGAAATAAAGATAATGTTTCTTTTTTCTATTTCATAAGCTTTTAAACCATAAAAGGAGTGATATTGCTTAAAAGCCAATGTAGTTTTGAAAAGATTGATAAGATATATTTACAAAAAATTATGTTCTCGTTTTGTTCAATACGCCAGCTTCTCTTTGGGATAACTATTTTTTCTTAATACGTTGGTGTCAAGGATTATTTTATGCATATACACCTTTTATACAAATAAAAATATTGTCATAATTTGATTGTCGTACATCCTCTGTTTTTTGTTTTATTTTATTTATATGTTGTCCATTTTACTGACTCACATTACATTGAGAACATGTATATGAGATTTAGAATTTATTTTTCAGCATTTGATATAAGTGATATCACAATCGTAGAGTTGCACATAAAATTACACAACCTTTATGTTGTATTATTTGTTTATTTTAATTAAAAAAACAAGGTTATGTTCTTCGTAGTAGTTTTGCTATAAACATCTATGTTTCTAGTAGTTAGGATTCAAGGATAAAACAAATCAACAATATATTTTTAAAGTATAATCATAATATACATTTAACTTATATAATTTTGGTGGTATGTAAAATATTTGTATATAGAAACATTATTTTATGTCTTACTAAAATACTATGAATAGTAATAAACAAAACATTAAGCATACGCAATCAACACTCTCTCCCTCTGTATTAATTATTAACCATGTAAAAAATTTCTTTTATATATATTATGTATTAAAGCACCATTAGTTAATGTTATTAAAATAATTTTTTTTTCTCTTTCTTATACGTTTATTTGACTGAACTTCCTTTTGTCAAATTTATATGACTCGTATTTTTTATTGTCATCTCTTAACCATAATTTAAGCCAACACTTTATTACTGTCATAAATTAAAATGGGTGATTACTCTTATTTAAGAAAAAAAAAAAACCTACAGAAGAGAAATGTGTTAAGTTTGTCCAAACAAACCATTAGTAAGTTTTTACATCTACAAATAATTACAAAACTAGGTAAATACATGTTAATTTAGGTTTAAATACGTTACCAAACACGGTACACATTCAACTAAAAAGACAACCAACATCAATTTGAAATTTAGTTATGCCATATATGTCATTATTTAGTGATCCATCATATATAAAACTAGTAATTAATTTCATATATGTATAAAATTACTCTCTTTAAAATTGGAACGATCATACATCTTCATCTAAGAACAAATTTAATCATGACCATGATCAACGCATTGTCTTTTTCTTTTATGGTATGCACTTTTTCTTATCAATGTTCTATTACTTTACCTTTTCATTTCAATGTTATCCAATTCACATTCTCATTATATTTTATGTTATCTACATGATTATCAAAAGAATGATCCTATATACATATTTTCATGGCTAATGGCAACAATTTATGTGTAGGTTAATACGAGGAGTATTTCTAAAGTAGTTATGATTTTACACCTAAAGTAGTTATGATTTTACATTCAATAATCATGTTGCTTTCTGACACAACCCACTCAGTTATTTTAGAGTCTGGTGAAAATCATATAAAGTCAACTACTTTTTTCTTTGAAAAATTTGAAGTGGGACCAAGAAAAATTGCAGTGAAGACATTACTAGATATTAACTTTCCAAGGGGTCACATTGGAGTCAAGAGTTTTGATGTTGAAGTAGTTGATGAAGTTGGTAATTCAGTACCTTCGTATGAAACTTACCTTCATCATTGGTTTGCTGTAAAATATATTGAAAACATTACCATGTCACACTACATTAAACAATCTCACAACCTTCGCAATGGTATTGAATTTGAAAGAAATGATGGTGCATGCCAAGGTTTTTTGCTTCCACATTATTGGGGCTTGGGTGGAGAATCACGAGGAACACATTCAAATCTTCCAGATCCTTTTGCAGTTGAATTAGGTGATGCTGCAAAAATAAAGTCCGGGTTTAAAGAAAAATGGTTGTTTAGCATCATGGTTATTGATACACGTGGAACACATGATAGAAAAGGTTGTACAGAGTGTAGGTGTAAGCTTGTGAATCTCCCAAAAGACTTTTACAATGTCACGACAGGCATTAATGGTCAATTGTTGTCTAGAAGTTATAAAGGAGGACTCTTTTGTTGTCAAGATAACGTACAATGCAAATTAAGAAATGATTTTCGTGGCCCAACAAGAAAGCTTTCCCTAAGATACAAAATAAGGTGGGTTGATTGGGATGAACACCAAGTGCCTCTTAAGTTCTACATACTTGATTCAACTGATCGTGTAAGATCAAATGGTTCTACACCAATTCATGATTGTCAGGTATATGATTTATTCAATACATATTATACTTTATAAATTATAAGCAAACTTTTGAATCTAATTTATTTTCCTAACATAATTATTATGGTATTAATTTCTTTTTTTTTTTTTGTGAGTAAAATAAATTCCTCAATTTGTTATAGGCAGAGTATACTATCCCGAGAAATCATGATAATGACTTCCCTCATGTTAAGAAAGCAGATATCCCAATGACAAAAGGTGGTTATCTTATATATGGCACTGCTCATATGCACACCGGTGTTGTCAACATTACTCTATATGGACAGGTAATATTTGATATTTGTTGTTCCCATACAAGCAATATAATGTAGATAAACTTACCTTTAATTTTGCCTAATTCATATATTCATCAAGAATAAATTTTGTTGGTACTTATATATCTTTATAAGAAATTAAATAGTTTATTGAATCATCTATATTTTTATGATTATGCTTAACTTAGGATGGAAGGGTTTTATGCACTTCAAATCCAAAATACGGAACTGGAAAATAAGCAGGAAATGAAAAGGGTTACCTAGTTGGAATGTCAGTTTGTTATCCAAAACCCGGTTCTGTCAAGATCGCAGATGGAGAAATTCTAACGCTAGAATCCATATATGAAAACAAGTTTCGTACTGGAGCTATGGGACATTTCTATATTTACTTGGCAGAACAAATACCAAACAAGTATTTGAAGGAAATTTGATGTGAAACTAGTTACTTATCATTATGTAATGACTTATATAATTTGTAGTATAACTGGAATACATCAATACCAATTCTAGATCATCATCACTATGGGTGGGTATTAATGTTGTTTTAATTTTAAGGGTTAAATATGTTTTTCGTCCTTTAAGTATCACACGATTTTGGTTTTATTCCCTACTCGAAACTTTGATGGTTTTTAATCCTCATAGTTTTGAAACTCTTACTATTAGTCCTTAAAATTGGACGTCATTAACTTTTAGTAGATGTGGCAAACGGCTAGACCACGTTTTATCCAATCTGTCCTCTCCCCTATCTGCCACGTTGGTTTTCTTTTTATTTATTGTACTTTTTTATATTTGCAGGATGCGCTTAATTGGTTGGATCCGCACTTGCCAGCTTTATTATATTCAATGGCAAGAATGGCCATTTCGCAGGAATACTCCCCTCTGGTTCTGACTTGAAATCTTTGGCCCCGCTGCTCCCAAACAAATATGGGTCCAGGTTCAGCAAATGCAAAGGAAGGTGAAGGAGGGATATCAAGGAAGAAATAAATAGAGGGAAAGTCTTGTCCTCTCTGCTATCTATCTTTTCCCCAATCTAATTTATCTCTATCTCTTTCCCCGTTCGTTTCCGATTATCATGGCTGAAAACGTGGTGGCCAATAGGAAGCGTTGTGACACCAACGATGTAGTTTCGGACGGCGGTGCCAAGAGGAAGAACGCGACACGCGACATGGGTCCGACCACTGCATTGGCCCTCACGCGTCACGAGTTTGGGGAGCACGGCGGCGTCAACCTGTCCATCGAGGCCTCCGCCGCGTTCACAGACATGGAGTCGGAAATCCTTCGCCGAAATCTTCGACTAAAACTACTTTTCCCCAATTGAAAAAAAAAATCTCCCTTAATGTTAGGATTTTCTTTTCTTTTTTTATTTTTTTAAATTTATTTTTATACTTCCTTTCAATTTTCATTGTCGGGTTTGCAAAGGTTGTACAGTTAGGGTTGGGGGTGTGTTTGAAGGAAAGAGCAGATTTTGAATTTGGGTTTTTGTTGAATGGTGGAGAATATGGATATAAAAAAGGGTCTCTGATTGCGCTTTTGGTGGCGGCCACTGTTAGGTTTGGTCTTGGTGAAACCACTGCTTCTGCAGTTGCCAATGCAGCTGCTGGCTTGGATGAAAATGGAGACTCAGAGAGGAAACATTGGTGGGTGTGAAAGAGATGATAAACCCCAAACGTGGCACACACCTGGCTCACTGTTAGCCATCTCATACAAAAATTTAACGCCGTTTAATTTTAAGGACTAATTATAATAGTTTCAAAACTAAAAGGACTAAAAACCATCAAAGTTTCGAGTAGGGACTAAAACCAAAATCGTGTGATACTTAAGGGACTAAAAACATATTTAACCCTAATTTTAATCCACTAATTGTGTTATGTTTTAATTATTGTGTTGTTTAATGGGTTATATTGTAAGTATACAATATTTTTATGTTAATTGAACTTATAAATTAAAAATAAATATTTTTGTGAACAAAGTGTCAATTTGAATCCATTAATAACAAAAAGCTCTGTATAGGTAATTGCGAAAAAGAAAAAAATACAAAACTGGAAATGAATAAGTTTTCTCTTGTATTATGTAATCCATCTATCTAGAAGTTCATATAATTAACTTTTGTAAAAGGGAATCAAAATATCTAGGATGGTTATTTATATATATAAACTTACGTTAAATCTTGTGCATTTCTTGTATTTATTAGTAATAAATGTTTTAATAAATTCTATATCGTTTAAGAAATTAACTATCTTAATGCAACCTACTAATTTATGCTAATAACACACTAATAAAAATGCAGCCTACTAATTTAGCTTATAATTTAAAAAATCTTGTGAACCATGTGCACATTTGAGTTCGACAACAATAAAAAGAATTGTGCAGAGTGAATTGCAAATCACACAAAAATGAACACGAAGAAAAAAATTCAAAATTGAAAAGGAAGAAAATCATCAGCTTTTTTACACAAGGTAATTCTTTTTTCTTTATATTTGTCTAAACAAATACATTTTTTTGTTAGCAATAATTTTAGTGTACAATAATATTGTTATTGACTTATATAAGATATGGAATAATTCAATTTCATATAAAAACTTGTAATGTCCCAATGCCTTCTATTTTATTTATCTTATATATTGAAACTACTCATGAATATTCATACAAAATGGACATGAATATGTTAAATATTATAATCCTTTGTAAATAAAGTAATGACTTAATGATCAAGTTACTCTTAATGACTTAAATAATTAAGTAATCCCTATAAAATTTATTGTCCTATATTTTGAATTTTAATTATAAAATTTTAATTAAAATTATTTATTTAACTTAATTTTAAAAATTAATTTTGATATTCATAAAATCAAATTTAATCATCTATACAACATGTTATCAAAATAAAAATAATTCAAAGGAGACATTTATACATTATCATGATTGAGATCACCAAAAACAACTGCAATTTAAAGGACAAAATAGAGATTTAAATCATTAACATCAATGAAAATAAACACTTGAACATAAACAAAATAGAGGTTTAAGATGGAAGAAAAATACACTTTACATCACCAATGTATCTAGGAACACACTTGCTGGAACCACAACCAGAGAAGATAGTCAAAAATTTTTATACATTGGAGAGAAGTAAGGAAGAAAGGAGTTTCATGAAAAGATGGAAACAAAATTACAATCAGACATCCTATATGGTTCGATATAAATTTTAAATTTTGTGATAGACAATGATATCATGCAACATATATTTTCAAATTTAGATTGAACCGTAGGATATCTCACGAAAAAAAGTTGTTCATAATTACAAAAATATCATTCTATCTCTTTTACGTTGCGTTCTTTTATGTTAAACAATAATTTTGTGACGAAGTTACTCTTTTTCCAGCTTTACCATACTTGTTATGTATGAGATGAAACAAGCTTAGAATTTTTAAGCAATTTTTTTTTGTAATGGTGAGATGATGGGTGGATTTCAAAGATGTTTGATGGAATGATTCCATTTTTTTATTGGAGATTAAGGTTTAGGCTGACGGTGTTTTCTTGGGCAGATTATCTAGTGTGTAAATATATTTTTTCTTGATTTGTTATATAAACTAGAATATTCTTATATTTTTAAAATTTTAGAATAAATGAGAGGAATCTCAACCACTAAACATATATGTTAATGGGATTAGGCATGAAAGTTTGCACCTGAGACTGTAATAGTAAAATGGTACAAAAAATCTGAGAACAATGATATAGAGAAAAAATATAATAGAAATTCTTAGAATTAGGCCACGAGTGAAAAGATTGGATAGAAATTCTTATAATCATGCTATCAAATTGATGCTTACAATAATCATGAACAATTATTTTGTCTGAATTTTTTTTTCTTGCTCTTATAATTTGTCTGCTCTGAACAATATTTACCTTGCATCTTTATTAAATATTGCTCTGAAGAAGGTTTTGTGACTAATGGGGAGTCATTTATCATATATATATATACTTATATTGATTATCTGTTATATGCTTATATTTTTATTTTTTTTATATTTTATATGCATAAATGATTAACTAAACAACTAACATGATTAAAGTTTTTTGATCAAATTTATTCAACCTTATTTTGGATTATATTTTGGATAGTATTTGGTAAAGATTGAAAAGGACGATATTGTTAAGACAAAATCGTATAGAAACTCTTTATTTTGAAGTTTAACAAAATTATTTATCGAAATAGTGTTTACTGTAAAAACTGTCTTGAATAACTCGTTAAATGTTATCTGACTAAACATTATTGTAAACATTATAGTGAAATGTCTATTATTTAAATTAGATGTGCCTATTCATCCGACAAATAGTTCTTTTGTATTTTTGTAGTGTTTTTTTATCTTTGCAAATCTTATCAAGTACAACGTGCTTAATCATCTGAGAAATATTATTATAATTTTTGTTAGCACAAAAAATATGATTCATATAAAATTTGAGAATTTGTAAAATTGAGTACGACCGAGTAAATTAAGTTAGTAACCAAGTAAATATTATTTTTTAAATATGATTTAGTGAAAATATGATTAGTTACTAAAATAACATATTTGAAAGAGAATGTGATGCGTGGTTCCTCTTGTATTGGAAAAATAAAATATTAAAAAGTTTTAAAATTGTATAACTAACATGTGATATATATATATATATATATATATATATATATATATATATATATATGTGTGTGTGTGTGTGTGTATAATGTACGAATATGTCATTGTGTGCTAGGATCTAGGATCTTGGACACGTGGCAAAATCTTGTTGGTTATGATTTTTGAGTGGTAAGAGGGGTATGTATAGGGAAATTAGGGGTGTATTAGAAAAGACTAACTATTTGGTCCATTTAAGAAAAGGGGTTGTATTTGTAAAACCTAGGGGTGTAGGAGTAAAACCTTATGGTGTGGCCCATTTGCTGAAAAGAAGGTGTACTTATGAAAATCAGGGATGCTTTTTGCTCTTTGTAATTTCCTTTCATGAATAAATAATTTTTGGCCTTATTTTTCAAAATAGACAATTTAATTTCTCGCTTTAAATGAATCCATCTTTAACTTCAACTTTAGAATGTACAAGTAGAATTTATGCAATTAAAAATCACTTTCTAAGACCTTTTTATTCTCAAACCCAATAAATTTAAACGTCAAAAATTTTATCCAAATCAACTATTTAAACACAAGAATTTCATCAAAAATTTGAATTTAAACTATAAATGTGGGCATAAATATGCAATCATTACAACCCCATACTTATCCTTTTGCACTCCTCGGCAAAATTGATTAATTTCAAGACTTTGTTCTGGGTTATTTTATTCTATATTTTCACTTGGGTCAAGATAATGAATAGCATCAGATACAAATCAATCATCTAGACATCAATTTGTGATGGACATGCAAAAAAATCACTCTATTCTTCACACATTAGTTGATCTTTTGAATTTTTCAAGAAAATCAAATATGAAAGATATGACTCAAGGCAAAATGTATCTATTTCTCCCCAACTCTCTCAAGTGTTTTGGCTTGTGTTTACACTCAAAATACCCATGTAAGTAAACATCCTTGATATTTACACTAGTACAAGCCAACGTTAAAAAATAAAATGACCAGTGACATTTTTGTAAATAAATGCAATTATTAAACGTCGTTTAGAATTGTAATTCGACGTAAAAGGATATAAAACGTCGAATGCCCCAGCGTTAGACGTTGAAAGGTTAGTGAATTCAATAAAAATTTGAGCGGGAGATTGAAAACTCATTCACTTTATCTTAGCGCGTGAGACCCTCTTCTATTCTCAAACCAAGTTTGACGACCATTACATGTAATTTTTCTTTCATTTAATACAAATGCATGTTAATTAATTACTTTATGTATTATTTTCGTTTGTTTTGACAGATTATTTTCGTGTTCTTGTCCTTCATAAGCGCATTTTGCTTTCTTTGTCACTGGTGACAACACTTTATTCCGACGAACCCACCTTTTGAAGGTTAGTTTTCGTTTTCGTTTTGAAGAACTTATTTGTTGAACTTGTTGTTGTTTTTTTTGTTGAACTTGTTTGTTGTTGTTTGGTTGAACTTGTTTGTTGTTGTTTGATTGAACTTGTTTGTTGTTGGTTATTGTTGTTTGTTGTTGATACTACACTACACGTTCATAGTTCTTGCTTTATAAAATACCAAAAACTAAAATTTGTTGTTTTTTCTGCTTTTCAGCTCTCGTAGAGTTGTAAAAAAGGATCACAATTAATTAAAAAAACAAAATAAAAAAAATTAACGTCGTATATTGACAAAATTCGATGTTAAGTTAACGTCGTATATTGACAAAATTCGATGTTAAGTTAACGTCGTATATTGACAAAATTCGACGTTAATTTAACGTCAAATTTTTTTAATTCAACGTCAATTTAACGTCGAATTTTGTAAATTCGACGTCAATTTGATGTCTCCTGATATGAAGTTGTTCACGAATTCGTCGTTAAAAGTCCAAAATATTCGACGTTGTAGACGATTTTTGTACTAGTATTAGTATGACTCTAGTATTCACATTATTCAAAAAATATGTAATTAATGATTAGCAAAGGTAAATTTTTTTTGGGATTTCTAATTTTTTGAAATAGATATAGAAAGAATAATGGAGCCTGACTTTAAAATCAACTTTATTATTTGTTTCTCCTTTAAGGAAGATTTTACTTTTCCTTGAACAATTAGTCATCATATTGAAAAAATTGGAATAGGTTCTATCTATAAGATTTGAATATATATGAAAAACTTGTTCCTTCTTATTTCTTCAATGTATTCCTTTGAGTATCATCCTCAACTTACAAATATTTTATGACTCATAAGATCACAGAAACAAGAAAGAAAAAAAGTTAACAGAAGTTTATATATATATATATAGCAGAGAATAGTGATCAAGTTAAAGAGATGAAAAGTCTAATGGTACTCTTGGTTACTTCATTATCAATATTATTAAAATTAAAAGTTCATAATTAATAAAACTAGTTAGTGAATTTCCCAGACTCTTGGCATAAAACCTTTGAATGAATTTTCAAGACCTTTCCATTTTCTTAGATTCAAAATTTTAAAACTGTTGAAATTCTTTAACACTTTGTTAATGTATTTACAAAAAATAATGGTTTGTGAGATTCTATCTGTGTTATTGGTTAAGTTTTCCAAAATCATCACTAATTAAATTTTGGTCCCTGTAATAATAGCCCCCATTTTGAACGACATATATAATTGTTACGAATATGTGAAAAATACGCATTTTCCCATTCACACACGTAAAATCCTGTTTTAAAATACTGGATACAGAAAGTTAATTATTACTTTTATCGTACCTTATGTAGCTGATTTGAATGTAAAGGTGACTTGATTATTTTATCTTAATTTTTATATAATATTTGTGTTTTGGTTTTTGAATGTTTGAAAATTGAGTGAGAATGTTATTTGAGTTTTTGATTAATAAAAGATTGTTTTAGAATATACTTTGTATTTAATACTGTTGTTAAGATGTTGATATGGCCAATATGGATTAAGCATGATAAGGTATGAAGTTTTTAAATTGAATTTTGAACATGATTTAGATGAATATGATTAATTTATTATAGTTATTAGGGATTGATTTATAAGTACAAAGTTTGTGCAAATTATATTTGAACATATTATAATCATACTAATCATTTTGAGTTTGTCTTATGTTTATTTTGGATAAAGAATTTAAACAAGTTGAGTCTTACTGTCTGAAGTTGATTTTCTGATATTTTGGTTAAAGTAAAAGATATTTGTTAAACTGAAAATAACGTAGAAACTCAACTTTTATTTTTTATCTTATTTTTGTTCAAACAAAACTAGAATTAAAACGGAATCTGTGCTCGATCATACTTTCGTTTAAATGAATAATTTTTCTTAAGTTAATTTTTGTTTTTATTTTTATTTTTAATTGATTGAATATAAATGTTAAATATGAATATAAATATAATATGTAGAATATGGAATTGTATATTCAACACTCTTTATTAGTGCAAATTTCAGCAATTCAATAAATTGTAAAAAGTTGACTCAAGCAAATATATCAGCAAGTTGATAGATTTTTCATTATTACAATTGAATTGACAACATTACTTTAAGCGTTCTTCGACAATAAATTGTAATACTCTTCTTTTTTATGGGAAAAAGAAAACCCAATACAAAGTATAAAGTCATAAATACTAGATATGCGTGAATCCGTTCCTTTTGGTTAATTTCGCATTTAGTACACAAAAAGAGGATTGGACTAATATGTCTTCTATAAGTATAACAAATTTAAACTAATTTTTCTTTTGCAGGTTTAGGCCAACCTAAATTAAAAATTATTTGTCTTTTAATTTTCTCTTCAGCATATAAAATATAAGGATGTATGATTTTAAAAATTTTATTTTTATTTAATTAAATTAATAGAAATAAGAAATTTTATAACTTTATTTTTTAAAATAAATAATATTCACAATTTTATAATTTATAATTTTTAAGTAAAGTATTTTTAAAATAATAATTAAAATTAAATTTTAGATAATTAAAATTGTCAAAGACAACTGAAAATTGATGAAAAACTTTTCCAAAAGCAAATTTAATTAATAATGAGAAATCCAAACAATTTATATAACCATTATAAGATGTAGACACATCTTAAAGAAAAATCCACATAAAACAGGTAAAAGTTTCTGTAAGATTTGACTAATGTAATGGATAAAACAAGTATTTTAATTGATAAAAAATAAAAATTATTAAATTGTTTTTAGTGGTATCTATTGGTATCTGAGTCAAAATATTTAATCTATCTCACACTTTTTTTTAAGGAAGAGGTTTATTACCATAATTTATTTTGTATTGTCATTCTTACTTATCACTATACTCCTAGTATCATTTATGCTTTCTTATCTAATCACTATTAAGTCAGTGAACTAATCTTTAGAGATTTTCATGATTTTACATTTCAATGGTTCTATTTGCATTTTGTATTATTACTTTTTAAATATCAAATCACAGTGGAAGCCTGATAAAATATTATCAAATATTAAACATAATTTCAAATATGTTTTTCTATTTAAATTCAAATAAGTCCAAATGTGATTATTATGAGCCGTCAATCATATAAATAAATCCTTAAGAGTTGTGTGCACGAATAATTGAATACACAATAATTGAATGAGTTGAAAACAGTGACAGATTATTTTTGGGCAGTAGGTGTCACGAATCCCCAAATCTTTTTATTTTTTTATATTATAATTTTGTTTATTTTTCTCAATTCAAATTAATGGAAATTAAACTACAAAGATTTCTATTTCTTTTAAAAAATACACTATTTAATTTTATTAATAATGCTAGCTCACTCATGCTCTTGCAGAATCTTTGATGATTGATGTGCGTGATTATCAATTCTATTATATCATTACTTTGCTTATAAATCCTTGAGATTGCTCAATATGTATTTCTCCATTCAAAATATCATTTAGAAAGGATGATTCGACGTTCAATTGGTGAATACTCTCACCTTGTGTTGCAAAAGCTATTAATGTACGGCCTTAGAAACTTTTAATTTAGTAGAATAACGAAAATGATTATTTAAGATTAAATTATAATTTTTACAATGAGTAAAATGTTAAAACATTGTAGTTCATTTGGTTGGAGTTGTTGGATAACATATGGAAATTATTAGGTTCAACTCACATTATTAGCAATGTTTCTTTGGACTTGAAAAAACTTACTAAACATGAAATAAGTCCTCAAGATTAATTAGGGTTTTTATTAGTGATGAAGCTTTGAGGTAGGATAATTTTTGTAGATAGCGTCATTTGGGAGTCTATAGGATAAATGGAAAGAGGAAAAAGTAAAGAGCTTTTGAGGATTAACCGCAATAATGGAGCAGTGGAGTATCAAGAGTTAGAGTTGAAGTAATAATTTAACTCTTCTTATTCTTTTTCTTGCCTGAGCTTGTGTTAATGTTGTAAAGAGAGCTAATATTGTTTATTTTCATATGTATGTGATTATGATTGGTTATAACTGTATGTTTAATCATGTATGTGATGGTTTATTTTATCTGAGATGTCATTCTTACTGCATGATTTAAGTTGAAGGGTTATATCGGATAACAAAGTATAATGGAATAGGTTTAAAAACCATAAAATATGTGTTTTGGAGTGTCTCTAGTTTATGCATTTTTGTTGGCCATAGTTTCGGACCATTGGACGCCACCATGGGAGACACTATCACAAACTGTTGGGCACCATTGAACGGGTGTTCGGCATGAGTATTGCATGTGCAACTAAGTGTAGGGCATTAGGCATCACATTATTTTTCTATTTCGACTTGTCTTGATAAAATTGTGATTTTCGCTTCATCAATCATTGAATTAAACTAAAACGGTGACAAATGGTTCTTCACATGTAGTTCTTCAGTTTGATCGTTAGGATATACAATTGGATGCATGTGGTTAGAGAAAACAATCACACACAATTGTTATATTTTAGGCTTCTTTTTCTCAGTTCTTCAAATTTGTGAGCATTATTAATTTGAGGTATTAGCTAATTATGAGACACTTCTTTGTGCTTTTGATTTGAATTTAGAATAAGAAAGTGTTTAATGGTAATTTTTTTATTTTTGTAATTCAAATGGATGGTGATTGGTGGAAATTGAATTTAAGAGTTACGAGGATTTTTAGAGATTTTTGCAATGGAAAATTTAAGATTTGAATTAAGTTTATGTTAAGTTAAGTAGAGTTTAACCAATTAAGAGATGATAGAGTAGTAAGAATTGATTGGAATAAATTTAGAGTTTAATCCTATATATGATATTGGAAATTTGAGACTGTCAGATGATATAAGGTAATTATAAACTTTGAAATGAAGAACATTTAGAGGAAGTAGGTGGAAAGGGTAAAGGGTTATGTCATGGAGTATTTTCATGTTGTTGTATTCATATAATTGAGCTTAGGTTAGGCATGTTGAATGTCACCTGAACAATGTTTAATGTGATGTATTATTTTATATGAGTCAAAATTGTGGAGTAAATATTATTTAGTATGATTATGATGACATGTAATTGTATGCTTGTGTGATGGTGACTTAGCGAAAGGTGAGTACTATGCCAGTCTCTAGTGATGAGTGTGAGTGTTCACTTTGCCTATCAAACTCCTAAGGAGTAGTGGAAATGGTAACTTTATATAATTGTATGGAAGGTGAATGTTGTCGGATAAGCTAGAGTGGTGGGAAGTGGCACCTTCGACCTTAGCCCATAAGACTCCCAGGGAGCAAGGGAAGTGGAGTGGTTATTGGTAAGCTACGTGTGAAGTTACAATCCAGTTCTTAATGCTAAGATCAATGGTGGTTGTATTATTTGTTGTGATGATATGTTTTGAACTTGTGATGATATGTTTAAATATATGATCTTATGTTTTGAACTATTGTTTGAGACAACAAACTTTGTAAATGATTATGTGACAACTGTTGAAATTTAATGGCATGGTTAGACACTAAGGTTATGAAAATATGTTTTGAACTGTTATATGAGACAACATGCTTTGTGAATGGTTGAGAATTGATGAAATTGAATGATGTTGACACACTAGAGTTATGAAAGGTTTTAGTAAGTTGTTATATTATTATTAATGTATATTATTAGTTATGATGTTTGATGTTGAGATTAGTTTGTCCTTGCATTATATCGATTCAGGAGTAAATATTTTTGTAAATGTTGATATAAATGCACAATAATAAAAAACTGAGTTTGCTTTAGAAAAATAATTTGTGTTGTAAATGAACTTGTTTTACACAAAGATTATTACGAAGAAGTATACATTTTAAATTAAGCTATGGTTTTTTAATCTTGTTCTTGAGTTGTTTGAACAAATAAATAAAGTTTCATTCTTCATTAATTTTAAACGTGATTTCAGAACTGCCAAATAAAAGATTTTGAAATTTACAAATTTTGCTTAGTACCTTAGTAGTATCCTAGTCGGGATTGTATAATTAAAGTTAGGTTTAATAGGTTCGCAGGTCCCTATATTTGTGTGTTCATTTCAATTGAGTCCTCCAATTTTGAAAGTGATCAATTAGATCCCTAATTTGATAAAACTGAATCAATAATGCCCTTGCCGTTAATTTTAGTAGACGGTGTTAAATTTAATGTATCGTGGCATGCTGACGAATCAATTAATTATGACGTGGCACATGAGGGTAGAATTTATTTTATTTTAAGTTTAAAATAAAATCCTTTCTAGGGTAAACACCTGGCTCACACACTCTTCCTCTTCCAGATCCTCTTTTGACTTCAAACCTTCCTCACCTTCTTCTTCTTTTCCATTCTAATCATATTATTTTCATTTTTCCCAAACCACTGTCGGACATTCTAACAAAACAACACCAACTCTTCCATTAATCGGTAACCTCCTGCAGATCGATTCTCTTTAGTTTTTCATTTTTTGTTATATATATATATAAGCAAACCACACCATCTGAACAGAGATTGAGATTGCGACAATGGACGACCTGTAATCGACAGTGGAAGAGGAAACCAGGACGAAAGCGTGAGCGGCTCTTGTGTGATGCTGGAGGTCTGTGCCTTTGTCTACTGTGCGAAATGAGATGAGGAGAGGAAAACAGCGAAGGAAAATGAAATGCGAAAATGAGATGCGACGAGAGAGAGAGAAATATAACTCTGTTGTGCACTGACCAATGCAGAATCTTTTGTGTTGACGATTTCTCCCTTTTTTTTTGTCTGTTTGTTTCCTGTATTGTAGAATCTGAAAAACTTTTCTTTCAATTGATTTCTGGGAAGATTTGGTTGATCCGATCCTCATGGGGAGCGATTAAGGTTGTCAAAAAAAAATTTGAATCAAAAAGTATGACACTTTCTCTCCAAGTTTTCAGCTTTAGTGAGAGACAATGGAATTGAACTCCCTAGGAACGAGAAATTCCACTGCAAAAAGGGAAAGTGCAGAACTTTGAATTGGGAGAACCCAGAAACGAAATTTGAACAAGAATGGGACCTAATTGGGAACGAGGGAGTAGATTGAGAATTAACGAAAATTTGGGAGAGGAATGACACAAATGATCGAAGGAAGAAGAAAGGAAATTGGATGAGGGTTCTGAACAGGAGATGAAAGGGTTATATATTAAAGGTATGGTGATTGATGAGTGAAATTTGATGAAGATGATGGGCTACTGGATTTCATTACATGAGAGAGAGAGGTAACAGAGATTGAGAAAAGGCTCAAACGGTGTCACCTGGATGCCTCAGCTTGCCACCTATTAAAAAAGGTTAACGCCGTTAACTGCATTTAACGAACACACAAATATAGGGACCTCCAAACCTATTAAACCTTAAAGTTAATGTTCCGTGGTTATCAACTGGAGATTGTTGTAAGTATCATTAATGACTAATATTTCCATGTTCTTTTGTATGTTTTCTTCTGTAAAACCATTTCAGTCTAATGACATATTTTTGTCCTAAATAACCTGAGTTTCCAAATGTTATTCTTTTTTATCACTTTAATTTTTTTCCTTTAGTGACTTTCCATGTGTTATTCTTTTTTATCATTTTAATTTTTTCTTTAGCGACCAATCACATTGTTCAATCCTTTGAACTAACATGCAATTGAGACACATCATTTAACTTTTCATCAACATATACCTCTCCTGAAAAATGTGTTCATTCAATTGTGTATGTCAATTATATAGTCATTACATAACAATCTTTTGTCAAATAATTTAATCTGAGTCATCTAATTGAACACTTTGACAAGAAATTTACTAAAATGTTATAAATGTTTTCGAAACACAATTTAACCTTTTTTATTGTATTTTTTTTTGTTTTTCAATATTTTAAAATTCAAATATAACCTTTATTATGTGAAACTCTTTAAATGTCAGGAGTTATTAGGTTTTACTTAGTTATTTAAGATAAAATTAACATAAATACCTTTTAAGTTATAAGATTAATGATAATTTTATATTATATATATATATATATATATATATATATATATTAAATTCGTTGTTTCGATCTTTGATTTTTTTATTATTTCAATCTGTTACTAATATTCGTAATTTTGTTTGTTAAATTCCTTCTTTTTATAATATTTATTTTATTTTTTAAATTATCCGTAATTTTGTTTAATATTCAGTTAATTATTTATAATTTTCTTTTAAAAATGACATTAAAATAAGAGGAAACACGTAATACTCATGATTAAATTAGAAAAAAAACGCAAAATACTCATAATTTAGTAAAGTGGTGAGTAATTAAAAAAAATTGTGGAAAAAATTGAATTTATTAAATATAAAAACCAAAATTACTAAGACATAATGTTACACACCAAAAGTTTTCATGATTTGGATTTGGGTATTCTTCTCTCTCCAAGATATTTTTTCCAACATAAAGCTTAGTTTTAAAGACCAGAATAATGATTTACTTGTTTTAAAATTAATTTTCTGGTACAAAAAGTGGGTCAATGGTTTCCAATTGTCAATGTATGGAAGGAAGAAATTTCCACAACGTAGTTGTGGGGTGTGTGGGTGTGATTGGCCTTACTTTTAGTCCAGGTTGAGTAGGTCCAGCTCATGCATTCAGCAAAGACAAAGACTTTCACCACCATCTAAGTGCATTCCTTTGTCTTTGTTTTAATTTCTATTTATCATCAATCAATAAGCCTAACTAAATGTAAGGACCAAGTTTATTCTAACCATGGCTTCCCCTTTGCTTCCCTTGCTCTTCCTCTCAATGATTCTGTTACCCTTTCAACTCATCAGTGTTGTAGCCCAAACCAAAACCAACTTAGTTATTGGTGATTCTCATACTGCAGGAAAAGACTCAGCCCCATGGTTGGTTTCATCACCTTCTGGTGACTTTTCCTTTGGTTTCCTCCCGCTTGAGGACTCTACTGATCATTTCATACTTTGCATTTGGTATGCAAAGATTCAACCCAACACCATAGTTTGGTTTGCTAATAGGGACAAGCCTGCACCAAAGGGCACAAAGGTGGAGCTTACAACTAATGATGGGTTGGTGCTCACTGCCGCAAATGGTGACCGGTTATGGAATACTGTAACCAGTTCTAGAGTTTCTGGGGGTTCGTTTAATGACACTGGCAACTTAGTGCTTCAGGATGGTGACTCCAACAGTGCATGGGAGAGTTTCAAGGATTATAGGAACACCTTGCTGCCCTATCAGACTCTGGAAAGGGGTCAAAAGCTTTCTTCTATGCTTAGGGAGAATGATTTCAACAGGGGCAGGTTTGAGCTATTTTTCCAAAATGATGGTAATCTTGTGATGCACTCTATAAATTTACCATCTTTGTATTCTAATGAAAACTACTATGAAAGTGGAACCGACGAGTCCAACACTTCTGGTGCTGGGACACTACTGGTGTTTGATAGCTCAGGAGATATGTATATTGTGAGAGCGAACAATGGAAGGTATAATTTGTCAGAAGATGGTGTTGGAGTTTCTACCACTCAATTTTACCTTAGAGCAACTCTTGATTTTGATGGGGTGTTCACGCTCTATCGACATCCCAAGGGTTCTTCTGGCAGTGGAGGCTGGACCCCAGTGTGGTCTCATCCAGATAATATCTGTAAGAACTATCTTGCTAGTGCAAGTAGTGGTGTCTGTGGATATAATAGCATATGCAGTTTAAGAGATGATAAGAAACCAACTTGTCAGTGCCCAAAATGGTACTCATTGACTGACCCTAAGGATCCCTACGGTAACTGCAAACCAGATTTTGTACAAGAATGTTTTGAAGATGATCTTAGTAACAGAAAGAATCAATATGATTTTGAGGTGTTGACAGATACTGATTGGCCTCTTTCAGATTATCAGCTTCAAAGACCCTTTAATGAAGACCAATGCAAACAATCTTGTATGGAAGATTGTATGTGTTCTGTTGCCATTTTCAGGCTAGGTGACAGCTGCTGGAAGAAGAAGCTGCCACTTTCAAATGGTAGAGTTGATCCCACGCTTAATGGTGCAAAGGCCTTCATGAAAGTGAGGAAGGACAATTTCTCCTTGATTAGTCCTCCAACAATCATTGTGAAGAACAATAGGAATACTTTGACTTTGATTTTGTCAGTGCTTTTGGGCAGTTCTGCTTTGCTCAATCTCATATTGGTCTTTGCAATCTGCTTGAGCACTTCCTACGTTTTCCAGTACAAGAAGAGGCTTAGAAGAGCTGGAAAAACTGACACTACTGTGGAGACCAACTTGCGTTGCTTCACTTATGAGGAACTTGAAGAAGCCACTGATGGCTTTGACAAAGTGCTAGGGAAGGGAGCTTTTGGCGTTGTGTATGAAGGAGTCGTCAACATAGGTTCTGTTACTCGTGTGGCTGTGAAACGATTGAACACTTTTCTCTTGGAAGAGGTTCAGAAGGAATTCAAGAATGAACTGAATGTCATTGGCCTCACACACCACAAGAACTTGGTTCGTATACTTGGATTTTGTGAGACTGAATCAGAAAGGATACTTGTTTATGAGTACATGAGCAATGGCACTTTAGCAAGTCTTCTTTTTAATGTCGAGAAACCAAGTTGGAAACTGAGGCTACAAATTGCATCTGGGGTTGCTAGAGGGCTTCTATATTTGCATGAAGAGTGCATCACACAGATCATCCATTGTGACATAAAGCCTCAGAACATACTCCTTGATGATTACTATGTTGCAAGAATATCAGACTTTGGATTGGCCAAGCTTTTGAACATGAACCAGAGCAGAACCAACACTGCAATAAGGGGAACAAAAGGGTATGTTGCACTTGAATGGTTCAAAAACATGCCAATCACGGCTAAAGTGGATGTCTATAGTTATGGGATGCTGTTGCTTGAGATAGTTTCATGCAGAAAAAGTGTGGAATTTGAGTTAGAAGATGAATCCAAAGCAATCCTAAGTGAATGGGCTTATGAGTGCTACTCTGAAGGTACTCTTCATGCCTTGGTTGAGGGTGATAAAGAGGCATTGGATGACATGAAGACAGTGGAGAAGTTGGTGATGATTGCCCTTTGGTGTGTGCAAGAGGATCCAGGTTTTAGACCAACCATGAGAAATGTGACACAGATGCTTGAAGGTGTTGTTGAAGTGCAAATTCCACCATGCCCCTCACAAGTTAGTGTTCAATATTCCCTAAACTAATCAGTTGGTGCTAATCCTACCCATGTTATCTAGATTCTAGTGTGAACTGGAGGATTTGCAGATATGTATGTTTATCTGTTTGAAGCTTTATGATCTTTCAGCATTAACTGCTTTGGGGTTTACGAACGATTCACCCTTTTGTATTAACTAGTTTGATAAGCCAGTTGTTATGTTTTGAATTGAGGAAGTGTAACTTAAATAAGCCATATGAGCAAAAGAAATAAAACAGAGACTATCACATTATACTCAGTATTCCACACTCAGATCTTGCAGTTTACAAGGTTCTCAAATAGCAGTTCTTATCAGAATTCTAAATATTTTTGTAAGAACACATAAAAAACTAAACAGCATATACAAAACTTTCTTCCCCCAAAATGCTGAGATTAAGTATCAGTATTATACTCCTCTAAACCTTGGCTCTAATCTTCATTATTGGAAATAACACTGCAATTTATTCTCCTCTTACAAGCTTTCCCTTTTAAATGGAACAAATAATTGTTATTGGAGACCATTTACCAATAAGTTGTAAAGACAATAATACACAACTACAACACCATAAAAACTACTAATTAAAGGGAACTTACACACTTACCCGAATAACATGCAAGAAAATGGAGAATGCAATAATTGCACAGAATCACTGCAGGAACATCTACCTAGAGAAATGCAAAATTAGTCTGAAACACACCTAAATATCCAGAGAAGACACATAATCAGTATTTCGTACCTTTCAGCTCAAACGTCACCGAGGCATTTCTACAAACACAAATCTCAATAAATGATGAAACACTAGAAATTTTACTGAAATTGATCCAGTAAGTAAAGTTAAAACGTGTATAAAAAAGCTTAAAAAAATTTTACTAAATAAAATTTCACAGCATCTTTACTTAGACTTTCTTCGGCTTAATAGAAATCATGGGAAAATAAAGACACATAGAGAAAGGAGTAGAAATAGAACGGAGACAAAGAAACAGGTGATATTCGGTAGAAAAAAAGAAGGTAAAAAGATTAAATAAAAAAAGTGTTAAACCTCAGAAAAAAAGAGGCTATTATCATATTTTGAAAATCAATTAATTTAATTGAATCTTTTAATATTAATTAATTATTATTTTTTATTTATATTTTGGACTTGGTAATATTTTTACTATTATAAATAAAAAATTGTATGTTTATATTTAATAGAAGGAAGAATAATTCGATAATTTTTAATGTAGTAGGTTCATACCATAAATTTTCATTTTTTTTTCAAATTTTTATACGCAATTCTATTTTCCTTTTACTTGTTTTTACCAAAAACAACCTTAAAATTCGTTTAGATAGAAAAAGTTGCAAATGAATTGAAATTAAATACTAAGAATATTTTAAAACATGTGGGAACACTAATCCTCCTATATATATACCTTTAAAATTCAACCTCACACAAAAGCTAATAATCAATTTCATTTCTAAGATAATATTATCTTTTAATAAATTAAAAAAATATTATTAGAAATAAATTTTATGTTAGCACGGTAATTATATATTTATTAAAAGTATTAAAGTATAAATATTTTTAGATAATATTGTATGTTGACACGGTCAATTCAAAAGTATTAAAGTAATTATTAGAAACAAATCCATACATTTATTGAATGTTAAGTATAGATAGTTCCAAAAAAGTTTTAGAAGTACTCATCTAAGTACAAGACATCATTAAAAATTATTTACATCCCTATAATGACCCACCTTACTTTATACTCCAAAATAAGTATTAAAAATAAATAAAATTATCCAGAAAGTTATGTCAACCTAACTTTGATAGACTAACATTAACATTATTATATTATCTATGAGATTGATATTTTTACATTTAAAAAATAAGCACAATTTTTTCAATCGGCAAAGAAAATATTATATAAACTGGTACTTGAATAGAAAAGTTACAATATTATCCAAACAATAAACAAACACAAGAAAATATAGAATTATTATTATCTTTTACAATATTTTCAAAATAATTCACAGATTTCTTCCATACCCCTCTTTATTTTTCCACATCTAAGTGGGCCATTTTAATAAAGGAAAGCTTGGTGGAAGGGTTAATATTGACCAGCTTGGTAGGTATATATAGACTCACAAATTCAACCAATCAAACTTTTTTTTTCTTTTTTCTCAAAAATTTGAGAAAAATATTTTTTTAAATGAAAAAAAAAGAAAATTTTAACGAAGAGATCACGTTATTCTTTGATTTGATTTTTGATTAAAAATATATCTAAACTAATATAAAAATTAAATTAAAGCAAGCTAAAACATTAAAAAAGTGTTATGGTTTTACCAAACAAATGATAACGTTCACATCTACTAATTAACACTAACTAGACATTTAAGTGGCTACATTTTTTAACATACACTAATTCATACTATGCACACATAAAATTGTTTTTTCTAACTAAATAATGATTAACTCTATAAAAGTTAAGTTAAATAAGAGCATGTTCAAACCAACTTCTAATAAGATTTTCCATATAGTTTTTTGAATTTGTATTGTTAAATAGTAGACAAACTAATTTTTATTTACAGAGTTTTTTTTTTCTTTCTAAAACTTTTTTTATAAAAAGCTTGTTTAAATGGGTTCTAAAACCATGTTTGAAATACTTTTTTCTACGAATTAAAATTATTTAATTTATAAAATAAACCATAGAAACTATTTCGTATTAGCATCTCTCACTTCTTTTTTTCAACTCATAAGATGTTTATTTTTTAAAATTTTCCTCTAAATTTTTATGAAGATACCCTAAATGACTTGTGGACATTGCATGTAATCTTGAGGATGGAACGCATATACCTAATTCTGTTTTATAATAAAATAAAATATTAAACCTTAAAATTCATGGCTGCATAGACTTGTGTACTTTTGGGTCTTTGCCCTTGTGCTAGCCAAGCAAATGAAATAGACTTTTTCACTTTCAAAGACGTGTCCAATCCATTGATAATAAATGAGAAAATCACAATCATGACATTTAATATTTTTTATTATATGACATTATTTTAAGAAGTTTTTGTAATATTTTTTTCAATGCTCTTCATAAAATTTTATATTTTTAATATCTTTTGAATTTATTGAATAAAGAATTACTTTTAAGACACAGAATTTAATATTTTTAATTACTTTTAAGACTAATGTGAAACGAAGTTGTGGACAAAGTGGAACACTTGGAGAATTCAATGGAAAGAAAAAGTGAAAGCAATAATAGTCTGTCCTATTACTTCATTCGTGTTGGATACGTTCTAGATTTGGTTCATATAGAAGAATGAATTACGAGTTTAAGAAAAACATTGCATGATTTACATAAACAAAATCTCAATGAACATATGATCCAATTAGTATTCTAGCTCGTCATGGTTTCACCTATATTTGCCTTTCTTCTTTGCTCAATGGTGCTGCTAAACATTTTTGTTGTAGCCCAAACCAGAAGCAGTAAAATCATTGATCAGTATCTTCTGAAAGAAACCATCAAAGCCTCATGGGTAGTTTCATCTTCTGGTGAGATAAACCAAACCACAAGAAACATAACTGTTGGTGATTCACATTTTGCAGAAACAACTAGCAGCAACTCCTCAACGTGGGTGGTTTCACGTCTTGGCCACTTTGCCTTTGGTTTTCTTCCACTTGAGGACACTAACCATTTCTTACTTTCCATTTGGTATGCTAAGATTCCTGGCAAGACTGTTGTTTGGTATGCCAATGGAGACACTCCTGCTCCAAAGGGGTCAAAGGTTGAACTCACTGGTGATGATGGGTTAGTCCTCACTGCCCCAAATGGTGAACTGTTATGGAAAACTAAGTCCCTTACTGGTAAAGTTCATCAAGGGTTTTTAAAGGACAACGGAAACTTTGTGCTTGTGGATGAAAATCATCAAGGTGCGTGGGAGACGTTTAAGCATCCAAGGGACACCTTGTTGCCCACACAAACTCTTGAAAAAGGTGCGAAGCTTTCATCGAGATTTGTAGAGTCAAATTACTCAGAAGGAAGGTTTGAGATGATGCTTCAAATGGATGGCATTCTTTCCATTCATGCTTTAAACTCGCCATCTGGGTATGCCAATGAAAACTACTACGAAAGTAGGACTGAAGAGTCCAACACATCAAGTCCTGGAATTCGTTTGGTGTTTGAACCATCAGGGTACGTGTATGTTTTGAGGAAGAACAGTGAGAAATACAACTTGTCAACATGGAGTGGAGCCTCTACTACTGATGAATCTTACTTTAGAGCAACTCTTAATTTTGATGGGGTGTTTACACTCTATCAATATTCTCAGAGTTCGTTTGGGAGTGATGGTTGGAGTGCTGTTTGGTCTCAGCCAGATAACATCTGTCTCAGCAGGCTTGCCACTGAAGGTAGTGGTGTTTGCGGGTTCAATAGTGTGTGTACGTTGGGAAGTAATCAAAGGCCAAGTTGTCAATGCCCAAAATGGTACTCTTTGGTTGACCCTAATGACCCCTATGGTAGCTGCAAGCCAGATTTCATACAAGGATGTGCAGAAGATGAACTCATTGGAAAAGTAGGTGCAGCTGGATATGATTTTGAGGTGTTGGTAAATACAGATTGGCCTCTTTCAGATTATGTGCTTCTTAAGCCCTTTACTGAAGAATAATGTGAACAGTCATGTTTGGAAGATTGTATGTGTGCAGTTGCCATCTACAAGTCAGGAAGTGATTGCTTCAAGAAGAAGTTGCCTCTTTCAAATGGTAGAGTTGATGTTGGACTTAATGGTGCAAAGACTTTCATCAAAGTGAGGAAAGATAATTCCTCTTTGGTTGTTCCACATGCCAAAGTGAATGAGAATAGTAAGAGCTCTTTGAGTTTGGTTGCTTGGGTACTTTTTGGAAGCTCTTCATTTCTCAATGTCATATTTATTGGTGCCTTATGCATGTGCTTTTTCTACATCTTTCAGTACAAAAAGAAGCTTAGAGGAATTGGCAAAAGTGCCAATGCCCTTGAAACTAACTTGCGTTGCTTCTGTTATGAGGAGCTTGAAAGAGCTACAAATGGTTTCCAGAAAGAGTTAGGAAGAGGGTCTTTTGGTGTTGTCTATGAAGGAGTCATAAACATAGGCTCAGAAATTCCAATAGCAGTGAAAAAGCTAAACACTTTGCTTTTCCAACAGGTTGAGATGGAGTTCAAGAACGAGTTACATGCCATTGGTCTCACTCATCACAAGAACTTGGTGCGGTTGATAGGCTATTGTGAGGCTGAAAAAGAAAGATTGTTGGTTTATGAGTATATGAGCAATGGCACTTTGGCAAGTCTTATTTTCAGTGAGGTGAAACCTGAGTGGAAACTGAGGTTAGAGATTGCATCTGGGGTAGCTAGAGGACTTGCATATTTGCATGAAGAGTGCATCACTCAGATTATCCACTGTGACATAAAGCCACAAAACATACTCATTGATGAGTACTATAATGCCAGAATTTCTGACTTTGGATTGGCCAAGCTCTTGAAGATGAACCAAAGCAGAACCAACACTGCCATAAGGGGAACAAAGGGGTATGTGGCACTTGAATGGTTTAAAAACATGGCTATCACAGCTAAAGTGGATGTCTATAGTTATGGTGTGTTGTTGCTTGAGATCATTTGCTGCAGAAGAAATGTAGAAATGGATCTAGAAGAGGAAGAGAAGGTTATACTAATTGATTGGGCTTGTGATTGCTATTCAAGAGGTACTTTTGATCCCTTGGTTGAAGATGACAAGGAGGCATTCGATGACAAAAAGAACATGATGAAGTTGGTGATGATTTCCATTTGGTGCATTCAAGAGGATCCAATTCTTAGACCAACCATGAAAAAAGTGACACAGATGCTTGAAGGTGTTGTAGAAGTCGAACCTCCACCATTCCCCTCACAATTTAGTAGACATTCTCAAAATCCATGACTTCTTCATGTAACCTCAAAAAACACTAAAATAAAACATCTTTGATTCACTCCTGTTCCAGGGTTTTCCTATTTACTTATTTTATGTTGTCTCTATTATGTCTTTGAAGATTATGAAGTGTTCTCGCTTGCATATATCATGTTATTTCCAATCATATTTCACAATTATTAGCAATTCCTTGTTTCTTTTGTATAAATACATATGTTATTTTAATTGGAACATTGTTTTTAGCACTAGCTCAAAATTAGTCTTCCATGTTACATGTTTTAGGTTGAACTTAAAGGAAAATATCGAAAAAAAAAGTGCATTTTGGTAAATAAGTAGAACCTATTTACGTTGGACTTATTGAAATCTAACTAAAATTGTTTAAATTAGAGCTCCCAAATTCCTTTTTCCTTACGATTTCCACACGAATTTTTCCTCTTCTCTCGTTTTCTTTCTCTGACGGTATCATGAGTGTTTCTAAAGGTGTTGAAGGTCAGTTTTGTTGTGATTGGTGTTTTTAACTAAGAGGATTGAATTTTTTGTGGGATGCTCTGTATCTTCACTGTATTATTGGAATTATTGAAATTGATCTATATCTTCATTGTATTATTGGAATTAGTGAAATTGAAACCCATATTGTTTTTTATATCTCAATCACGAAAATGTTTGAATGTGTTCATTGAATTTGTTTGTTTATGTAATTTTTGTTTAATTTAAATTATGCTATTTAGTTTATTAAATTTGATAATTGAAATTAAAGTATTTTAAGAAGTGAACAATATTAAATGGTGATAAATACTATAACTTGAAATTTAAGAATAATAAATTTTTAGGCACTAACTAATTATAGTAAGCGACTTAGTCTTTTAGTCCCACTTTGTTAAAAATATTAGAGATTAAATTATAAGAAATTTATAAAATATAATTAACATTGACTATTTATATGATTTTGAAGGGTCAATGTAATTTTAAGTTTTTCTTTATAGTTTTTCTCTCACAAAGATAAATTTATTTTTTTATTAGAATTCATGTTTCATTATAAGACAAGTGTATAGTTTATATGATAAATTAAACAAATCTTATAAATTTGAAAATTAATAAATAATATTTAATTTAATGTACATTATATAAATAACTATTCTCTGTATTTAATTAGAAAAATCAAAGTTATAAAAAAAAACTTAAAATTACATTGATATGTGTAAATATTCGTGAATAAAATATGCTACAAATAATAAATGGATACTTCAAAGAACTACTCGCTCTAATCAATAATAGATAATTTAATACCAACTAATAAAGATATGTATATGTATCATATTATTTGTATTTGGGTATCCATTATTCATAAAAAAATAAAAATAAAAATAAAATTTAATTTATATTTTATTTGGTTAAATTTAATTTATATTTAATTTAATTCACATTATATTTTATATTTTTTTTATAATTTTATTTAAATTTTAATTTAAAATATATAAATTTTTAAATATTCACAAGTATCCATAGATACCCTCGAGTTTTAAAATCCTCACGAATATATTTTAAATGGATATCCAACACGTAATAGTGTGGGTAATGAGTCAAATTTTCTTTTGCAGGTTAGGTTAGTGTTTGATTNAGAGATTAAATTATAAGAAATTTATAAAATATAATTAACATTGACTATTTATATGATTTTGAAGGGTCAATGTAATTTTAAGTTTTTCTTTATAGTTTTTCTCTCACAAAGATAAATTTATTTTTTTATCAGAATTCATGTTTCATTATAAGACAAGTGTATAGTTTATATGATAAATTAAACAAATCTTATAAATTTGAAAATTAATAAATAATATTTAATTTAATGTACATTATATAAATAACTATTCTATGTATTTAATTAAAAAAATCAAAGTTATAAAAAAAACTTAAAATTACATTGATATGTGTAAATATTCGTGAATAAAATATGCTACAAATAATAAATGGATACTTCAAAGAACTACTCGCTCTAATCAATAATAGATAATTTAATACCAACTAATAAACATATGTATCATATTATTTATATTATTTGTATTCGGGTATCCATTATTCATAAAAAAGTAAAAATAAAATTTAATTTATATTTTATTTGGTTAAATTTAATTTATATTTAATTTAATTCACATTATATTTTATATCTTTTTTATAATTTTATTTAAATTTTAATTTAAAATATATAATTTTTTAAATATTCACAAGTATCCATAGATACCCGCGAGTTTTAAAATCCTCACGAATATATTTTAAATGGATATCCAACACGTAATAGTGTGGGTAATGAGTCAAATTTTCTTTTGCAGGTTAGGTTAGTGTTTGATTTTAGAACAAACCAAATCTAAAAGGAACCAAGCCATGGTGTTCACGGTTTTAGGTGGTGTGGAATTTGGTGGTGGTGGATGGTTGATGTTTGTCTCGGTTTTGGAGTTATATATGGTGATAAAATATGTGTTTAAGGATTCTCTAAGAGAGGTTGGACTAACTCTTTGAAAAAAGGTGACTAATATTAGGTTGCTCTAGCCTAGGGTGACCTTACTAAAATTATGAGTGCACAAAATGGCAGCATAATTTTACTTTATTTTCATAGGTGATTACATGAGGAGATGCATTAACAAAATTCGACGTTAAGTTAACGTCGTATATTGACAAAATTTGACGTTAATTTAATGTCGAATTTTTTAAATTCGACGTCAATTTAACGTCTCTTGATATGACGTCGTTTGCGAATTCGCCGTTAAAAGCCCAAAATATTCGACGTTGTACGCGATATTTGTATTAGTGATGATATCGAAAAATGAGAGTGAAAAATACATTTTCAATTGAAACAATAGTCTGATGGCCTCATTTTCCAAATCATCTAACACTCGAGGGTCAATAACTTTCTTGCAAATGACATTAAAAAACATATTCAATTGTATTAGAATACCTCTAACAAGACTAGCCATGAACTATGTTTGCTATAAGGAGATAAATTGTAAATCATCAACAAAACTAGCCATGAACTATGTTTACTATAAGGAGATAGATTGTAAATCATCAACAAAACTAGCCATAAATTATTTTTGCTATAAGGATTCATACCATTTATAGCGATTTCAAGTCTTAGGTTTCTGGAGTCTGCACCAAATTTTGGAAATGTTTTACCAATCTTCTTCCATTATACAGAATCAATTGGTATAAAAGAAGATTATCACACTTTCTTCCATCAACATGCCATTTCAAGCGTTTTGCATCTTCTTTAATGGAAAACAATCATTTTAGCTTAGGTATTATAGGAAAGTATCACACTACCTTAATAAGTGGACCGTCTTTGTCTTCATCACCACTGTTTGCATCAAATTTCTTTTTAAACTACGATAAACCACATGTTACATGCCTTTAGTGAAGCAAACTCGTCTCTGTACAATACACAATTATTGAGACATGCATGTATCTTTTGGTATTCTAAACTCATTGGCATAAAATTTTCTTTGCCTCATAATTACAAATAGGTAACATGTTATTTTTAGGGGTGGGCAAAGTGCACTATAATGTACTGTATTATAAAAATTGATAATTAACTATAAAACAGTTCAAGAAAATTGAACTGAACTAAAAAATAATTCAAAGTAACTGAACTGAAATGTTTTTTAGTTCAGTTATATGTAGTGCAGTTCACAGTTATAGTGTAGTTCAGTTATAGTGTAGCGTAGTGTTTTTTAGTTCAAAGTAACAGAGTCATTTTTCAGTTAATTATAGTGTAGTTCAATTAACTATAATGCAGTTTGTTGTTATAGGGTCTCTTAAAAGAATTTCTAAGCTCTTTGATTCAAGAAAATCTAATAATTCTGATAAGATTTCGCCAATATTTTTATAACTTTCTGAAGGAAGAAACTTGTTCCAAAATAAAAAAATCCTATTTCAAATTCATTTGTTAATAAAATCTAAACTTAAATTTTGTGTTTCTGCATTGTACACAGCCACAATAATTATGCTTTTAAGGGTGAAACCTAAAAGGAATACAAACATACTCTTCCTTTAATGAAGTCTTGAGTGCCAATGTTAACCACTGTACATTCAATTGCTTTAGCATAGTTGAGGCAAAGTGTGTGATTTTCATTCCTTTCCCATGGATTGAGTATTCTTTTCGTATTGATTGCTCGTTCACCAATGGTCCCTGGAACTGCCACATTGATAAGCTTGTTGCAACAACATGTAACTTATTTTTAAAGCAAAATTTCCATGAACAATTAAACTGGTAAAGCAAGTGAGAATATGTGCAGTACCATCATCAGGTTCTAACGCAACAAAAAACATTAGTTTAAAGTAATTTTCTTTCCTTTTTACCATTTCAGTGATATTGAATAGATTTAAGATTGAAACCATGANTCAAATGGTAGAGTTGATGTTGGACTTAATGGTGCAAAGACTTTCATCAAAGTGAGGAAAGATAATTCCTCTTTGGTTGTTCCACAAGCCAAAGTGAATGAGAATAGTAAGAGCTCTTTGAGTTTGGTTGCTTGGGTACTTTTTGGAAGCTCTTCATTTCTCAATGTCATATTTATTGGTGCCTTATGCATGTGCTTTTTCTACATCTTTCAGTACAAAAAGAAGCTTAGAGGAATTGGCAAAAGTGCCAATGCCCTTGAAACTAACTTGCGTTGCTTCTGTTATGAGGAGCTTGAAAGAGCTACAAATGGTTTCCAGAAAGAGTTAGGAAGAGGGTCTTTTGGTGTTGTCTATGAAGGAGTCATAAACATAGGCTCAGAAATTCCAATAGCAGTGAAAAAGCTAAACACTTTGCTTTTCCAACAGGTTGAGATGGAGTTCAAGAACGAGTTACATGCCATTGGTCTCACTCATCACAAGAACTTGGTGCGGTTGATAGGCTATTGTGAGGCTGAAAAAGAAAGATTGTTGGTTTATGAGTATATGAGCAATGGCACTTTGGCAAGTCTTATTTTCAGTGAGGTGAAACCTGAGTGGAAACTGAGGTTAGAGATTGCATCTGGGGTAGCTAGAGGACTTGCATATTTGCATGAAGAGTGCATCACTCAGATTATCCACTGTGACATAAAGCCACAAAACATACTCATTGATGAGTACTATAATGCCAGAATTTCTGACTTTGGATTGGCCAAGCTCTTGAAGATGAACCAAAGCAGAACCAACACTGCCATAAGGGGAACAAAGGGGTATGTGGCACTTGAATGGTTTAAAAACATGGCTATCACAGCTAAAGTGGATGTCTATAGTTATGGTGTGTTGTTGCTTGAGATCATTTGCTGCAGAAGAAATGTAGAAATGGATCTAGAAGAGGAAGAGAAGGTTATACTAATTGATTGGGCTTGTGATTGCTATTCAAGAGGTACTTTTGATCCCTTGGTTGAAGATGACAAGGAGGCATTCGATGACAAAAAGAACATGATGAAGTTGGTGATGATTTCCATTTGGTGCATTCAAGAGGATCCAATTCTTAGACCAACCATGAAAAAAGTGACACAGATGCTTGAAGGTGTTGTAGAAGTCGAACCTCCACCATTCCCCTCACAATTTAGTAGACATTCTCAAAATCCATGACTTCTTCATGTAACCTCAAAAAACACTAAAATAAAACATCTTTGATTCACTCCTGTTCCAGGGTTTTCCTATTTACTTATTTTATGTTGTCTCTATTATGTCTTTGAAGATTATGAAGTGTTCTCGCTTGCATATATCATGTTATTTCCAATCATATTTCACAATTATTAGCAATTCCTTGTTTCTTTTGTATAAATACATATGTTATTTTAATTGGAACATTGTTTTTAGCACTAGCTCAAAATTAGTCTTCCATGTTACATGTTTTAGGTTGAACTTAAAGGAAAATATCGAAAAAAAAAGTGCATTTTGGTAAATAAGTAGAACCTATTTACGTTGGACTTATTGAAATCTAACTAAAATTGTTTAAATTAGAGCTCCCAAATTCCTTTTTCCTTACGATTTCCACACGAATTTTTCCTCTTCTCTCGTTTTCTTTCTCTGACGGTATCATGAGTGTTTCTAAAGGTGTTGAAGGTCAGTTTTGTTGTGATTGGTGTTTTTAACTAAGAGGATTGAATTTTTTGTGGGATGCTCTGTATCTTCACTGTATTATTGGAATTATTGAAATTGATCTATATCTTCATTGTATTATTGGAATTAGTGAAATTGAAACCCATATTGTTTTTTATATCTCAATCACGAAAATGTTTGAATGTGTTCATTGAATTTGTTTGTTTATGTAATTTTTGTTCAATTTAAATTATGCTATTTAGTTTATTAAATTTGATAATTGAAATTAAAGTATTTTAAGAAGTGAACAATATTAAATGGTGATAAAGACTATAACTTGAAATTTAAGAATAATAAATTTTTAGGCACTAACTAATTATAGTAAGCGACTTAGTCTTTTAGTCCCACTTTGTTAAAAATATTAGAGATTAAATTATAAGAAATTTATAAAATATAATTAACATTGACTATTTATATGATTTTGAAGGGTCAATGTAATTTTAAGTTTTTCTTTATAGTTTTTCTCTCACAAAGATAAATTTATTTTTTTATCAGAATTCATGTTTCATTATAAGACAAGTGTATAGTTTATATGATAAATTAAACAAATCTTATAAATTTGAAAATTAATAAATAATATTTAATTTAATGTACATTATATAAATAACTATTCTATGTATTTAATTAAAAAAATCAAAGTTATAAAAAAAACTTAAAATTACATTGATATGTGTAAATATTCGTGAATAAAATATGCTACAAATAATAAATGGATACTTCAAAGAACTACTCGCTCTAATCAATAATAGATAATTTAATACCAACTAATAAACATATGTATCATATTATTTATATTATTTGTATTCGGGTATCCATTATTCATAAAAAAGTAAAAATAAAATTTAATTTATATTTTATTTGGTTAAATTTAATTTATATTTAATTTAATTCACATTATATTTTATATCTTTTTTATAATTTTATTTAAATTTTAATTTAAAATATATAATTTTTTAAATATTCACAAGTATCCATAGATACCCGCGAGTTTTAAAATCCTCACGAATATATTTTAAATGGATATCCAACACGTAATAGTGTGGGTAATGAGTCAAATTTTCTTTTGCAGGTTAGGTTAGTGTTTGATTTTAGAACAAACCAAATCTAAAAGGAACCAAGCCATGGTGTTCACGGTTTTAGGTGGTGTGGAATTTGGTGGTGGTGGATGGTTGATGTTTGTCTCGGTTTTGGAGTTATATATGGTGATAAAATATGTGTTTAAGGATTCTCTAAGAGAGGTTGGACTAACTCTTTGAAAAAAGGTGACTAATATTAGGTTGCTCTAGCCTAGGGTGACCTTACTAAAATTATGAGTGCACAAAATGGCAGCATAATTTTACTTTATTTTCATAGGTGATTACATGAGGAGATGCATTAACAAAATTCGACGTTAAGTTAACGTCGTATATTGACAAAATTTGACGTTAATTTAATGTCGAATTTTTTAAATTCGACGTCAATTTAACGTCTCTTGATATGACGTCGTTTGCGAATTCGCCGTTAAAAGCCCAAAATATTCGACGTTGTACGCGATATTTGTATTAGTGATGATATCGAAAAATGAGAGTGAAAAATACATTTTCAATTGAAACAATAGTCTGATGGCCTCATTTTCCAAATCATCTAACACTCGAGGGTCAATAACTTTCTTGCAAATGACATTAAAAAACATATTCAATTGTATTAGAATACCTCTAACAAGACTAGCCATGAACTATGTTTGCTATAAGGAGATAAATTGTAAATCATCAACAAAACTAGCCATGAACTATGTTTACTATAAGGAGATAGATTGTAAATCATCAACAAAACTAGCCATAAATTATTTTTGCTATAAGGATTCATACCATTTATAGCGATTTCAAGTCTTAGGTTTCTGGAGTCTGCACCAAATTTTGGAAATGTTTTACCAATCTTCTTCCATTATACAGAATCAACTGGTATAAAAGAAGATTATCACACTTTCTTCCATCAACATGCCATTTCAAGCGTTTTGCATCTTCTTTAATGGAAAACAATCATTTTAGCTTAGGTATTATAGGAAAGTATCACACTACCTTAATAAGTGGACCGTCTTTGTCTTCATCACCACTGTTTGCATCAAATTTCTTTTTAAACTACGATAAACCACATGTTACATGCCTTTAGTGAAGCAAACTCGTCTCTGTACAATACACAATTATTGAGACATGCATGTATCTTTTGGTATTCTAAACTCATTGGCATAAAATTTTCTTTGCCTCATAATTACAAATAGGTAACATGTTATTTTTAGGGGTGGGCAAAGTGCACTATAATGTACTGTATTATAAAAATTGATAATTAACTATAAAACAGTTCAAGAAAATTGAACTGAACTAAAAAATAATTCAAAGTAACTGAACTGAAATGTTTTTTAGTTCAGTTATATGTAGTGCAGTTCACAGTTATAGTGTAGTTCAGTTATAGTGTAGCGTAGTGTTTTTTAGTTCAAAGTAACAGAGTCATTTTTCAGTTAATTATAGTGTAGTTCAATTAACTATAATGCAGTTTGTTGTTATAGGGTCTCTTAAAAGAATTTCTAAGCTCTTTGATTCAAGAAAATCTAATAATTCTGATAAGATTTCGCCAATATTTTTATAACTTTCTGAAGGAAGAAACTTGTTCCAAAATAAAAAAATCCTATTTCAAATTCATTTGTTAATAAAATCTAAACTTAAATTTTGTGTTTCTGCATTGTACACAGCCACAATAATTATGCTTTTAAGGGTGAAACCTAAAAGGAATACAAACATACTCTTCCTTTAATGAAGTCTTGAGTGCCAATGTTAACCACTGTACATTCAATTGCTTTAGCAAAGTTGAGGCAAAGTGTGTGATTTTCATTCCTTTCCCATGGATTGAGTATTCTTTTCGTATTGATTGCTCGTTCACCAATGGTCCCTGGAACTGCCACATTGATAAGCTTGTTGCAACAACATGTAACTTATTTTTAAAGCAAAATTTCCATGAACAATTAAACTGGTAAAGCAAGTGAGAATATGTGCAGTACCATCATCAGGTTCTAACGCAACAAAAAACATTAGTTTAAAGTAATTTTCTTTCCTTTTTACCATTTCAGTGATATTGAATAGATTTAAGATTGAAACCATGAAAATAGATGATCGGGATAAAAAAACAAAAGGGAATAAGGTGATGCATAGTGCAGATACTGAATTAAAAAAGAAACCACAAGAACCATCACCCTGAAAAGATGATTAGCAAATGAAAATGACAAAATAAAAATCACCTTAAGAAACAATTCACCTTAAGATCCACAACCTTCAACCTTGACATCTTAGAAAGCCAAATCCACAATGACAAGCCTCCCACTCTCCCTTATGCTCATGAACTACACAAACACACAATATTGAGTGACTCCACAAAATCACAATGAAAAAAAAATAAAGATAATTAAAACTTTTCAGTGGAAATAATATTGATTAGCAACTATGGTGGTAATGTGAAAGTCTTAACAAGAAAAAAGCTAACATTATAATGACATTGTGAGTATATATGATCATGATAAAAGAAATCGCGTTGTTGAGTTGGTAAGGTTAATTCCGAAATGGCTTGGTTATTTAGTGGCATGCATCCAACAAAGAAGCACTCATGCCCAAATGTGTTCATACAAACATCAATCAATCAAAATGGGAAAAATAGTCAAGACACAAATGAAAGAGCTTTCTCATCTTCCTTTTTTCACCCTTATTAACTATATAGGAACGAATCAGACTTATTGAGTATTACCCTTTTAACTGGAAGGAGGGACAGGTGGCGGTAGGGACGAAGAGGACAACAGACCTGGACTAATAGAGGGAGATGGAAGGAAGGATGGGTGGCGGCGGAGAGGAAGAGGGCAGCGCGATAGAAAATCTTTGACGGTGGTGATAAAAAGAAAGTTCTATGGAGAAAGGCACATAGTTCACACAGTTAACTATAGTTAACTGTACTAAAATAATTAAGGTTCAGTTTTTTAACCTAAACTATAAAATAACTTAATTAGTTTTTAGTATAAATCAGTTTAGTTTTTTTAAGTATAATATAGTACAGTTAATTGTAGTTTGGTTCAGTTCAGTAAATTATGCCCAACCCTAGTTATTTTCAAAAAGCATCTCCTTTAGCAACTCCAACAATTCTATGAAACTTTTATTGGTCCATCCATTTCTTACTTTTAAACTGAACAATTTCAAAGTTGTTGATAGTCGTATAAAGTTAGATAATCTTGGATACAACTATTCCTCTAAATCGAACTTAAGAGAGTCATATAAATGAGCTCTTCCAAATTTTATTCACCAACATCATGTACCATGTCTTCTAAATGATCACTCATCCATTCGCCCCACGTAATCTGTTCATCGTGACATTGTAGGCTTGTGTGATACTTTTCCATGCCAAGTCCAAACTATATTATTCCTTATTATACCGAAGATCAATAAATGATCATGCATGTTGCCCAAGTCCTATCGTATTTGATTACTAATGAATACAAGGACAAAAATATGTTCTGTTCACAAAGATTGTGTGTTCTTGAACATATTACAAGAACTTAGAAATCACCTTTTCATACTCTTCACTGATGTGATGTTCATTCATCCAAATTCGATCATAATATGTTCGTAACAAACTCCATCAACATCAAGGTTATGTCCCAGCCTTTGGAAAAAGATATTTTTCATAGTTTGCTACCATATATACAAAGAAGTTTAACATCATAAATTTGAAAAAATTTCAACAACATTTCACATTGTTTTCTAAAATACACAAAATAAAAATGATCACTCATGACCACAATCAAGTATGCATCCGGAAAACAACACATAAACTTTAATATACACATTATAGGAAATTATAATATTTTTTTTCAAACTGTCTGATTGGACAATTCGAAATTTAATACATATGATTAAAAATGTAAACATATGTACTAAATCTTAATCGGGAATTAATGTTCACTTAGTGTTTAACTATCATTATAATAAATCTTAATACAATTAAAATTATTTAAGCATACAACATCTAATAATAAATCTAAATTTCATACTAAAAATATTTTAAAAATATAATAAAAATAAAATGCAAAAATTACATTAAAAAAATTGTCAAAGATAAAGGCAATAATGATGAAAACAAAATATAACGAATGTCACATATAAGGAACAAGATACAAAGTGCAATGAGAACTAGAAATACAATTTAATCAAATCAAATTTCTAAAAATTTTGGCTAGCTATATGTAAATTGTGATATCCAAAAATTTGACAAAGGGAAACACCAAAATCATATCCAAGAACCAATCAAAAGACAAAGTGCAATGTATATTGGAAACTAAAAACTAACCATGTATATTGAAGGGTGGTGTAGCCACTGCGGTGGAGGAGTCGTCATCGGTGAGGGAGAAAGGAGAACTCACCGCTGTTCAAAACGAGAAAAATAAACATACCTAAAACATTCAAGTAACGTGCATTTGCGTTAAATGAAGCAAAAATTACCTTTGGTGTGGTCGCACGCCGAAACAATTTAAAGGCTTTAGAAGAGAAAGCGCAAAGAAACAATGGAAGAGAATTGATTTCACCCTATTTTTTAATTCATAAAACAACATATGATGTCAGACATCTTGGGGTGCCGACATCATATCACATTAGACATCAGACAAGTAAGGGGACCGATATCATAAGGATATAAGAAAGGTTTTTTCAGGAAGAGTGTTTTAATGATTTAAAAACCATTAGACATTCGCCACTTGACTATCCGACGTCTAATGCATTATGACGTCAACACCTTAATTTTTCGATGTCAAACTCTTGGAGAACATTTCTTTTCCAACTAATTTTTTTAAATGTTTAAAAAGAATTAGACATCGATTCCCCTTAAACAAATATCTAAAATTAATACGACGTGGGTGGTCTGATGTCTAATTATTTATTATATTTATAAAAATACAATCGATCATTCTTTATGTTATTTTTTTAGACGGCTATATCTTATATTTCGCACTACTGTATCTTTCTTAGTTTCTTTTTTTAGAAAAATTAAAATTAAAAATTTAAAATAAATTTTAAATTTTTAATATATAACAGACTTTTACTTTTGAGTTCGCAATACTTTCTTTTAATTTGTGTAACTAATAAACTAAATATTTTAATTAAGGTTCTTATGTTAAATAACTTTATCATTCACATGTAAGTTAAATTGAAACGTGTACACATAACCTAAATTATTAAAAAAAAATGTTTTAAATAATTATTTTGCACATTTTAATTTTATTTTAATAATATACATTATTATATAATATAAGAATATTAATTATTATGATAAAAAATAAGTTGAGAAATTGAACTAAATCTTTTAAGATATTTTAAAGATTAGTTAAAAAATAAATAAATTAAACATAAAATGTAAACAAATAATTTTAAAAATAAATTAATTTATAATATTTTTAATCATCAAATATGTGAAAATAAGTGACTGGGCATTCAAATTAAATATTATATTGATAATCTTAAACTTTTTAAGGTTAAAATTAAAATCTTAATAATACTTAAAAAAAAAGTGAAAAATTTAATTTGGGCTTTTTAGCCCAGTTCCGGGTCCATAATCCCCACAAAGCAGGGTAAAACCCTAGTTCATTCCGTGCGCGCTTTTCAGTGTTGAAGCTCTGAGCAGAGGCATCGGTCGTTCCTTCGTTCGCTCGCTCGCTCGCTCGCTCGCTCTCAGGAAGAGACAGCACAATGAAGGTTTAATTTCCAAGCCCTAATAACTGCCCAATTTTGTTGGCTTCGATTTCTCGTTTCTTTGTTTCTCAATTTCCTCATTTTCTTTTTATCCTTTTTGCAGTTCAACATTGCCAATCCTACCACTGGCTGCCAGAAGAAACTCGAGATCGATGACGATCAGAAGCTGTAATTTCTCCTCTTTGTTTTTATTTTGGTATTTAAATGTTTGGTGTTGCGTTTGTGTCTTGTTTCTCCGTGTGAAAAACTGAGTTTAGATGGTAGTTTGAGTTAGAAAGTCGTTAAGTTCGCTTACACGTTTGGTAGGGGTGTTTTCTGCAGTTAGTTACCTGGGGTAGCTTTCTATCCATACTATGTAAGTTCTTCTATGTTGAATGTATATTTTGAACCATTAGTAACGTGTCGAGGTTGAAGTGGGTTTAATTGGACATCCATGAAACTAGGTTTCTTTTCAGATGATAAATTTGCTTCATTTACGAAGGAAAAGGAAGGGTATACTTACATGTGGTTACTGTGCTTTGGGTGCGGTTTGGCAGTTAGAATTAGAGTATCACCTTGGTTAGTTGACCTTTAATTTTTGCATTAAAGGTCAGTATATGCTGTATTGATCAAACACTATTTCTAATTGGAGAACACTACTGAAAGCACCCAAAACACTGCATCCTAGTTTTCTCTCCGTCTGAAAAGGAAAAGCATCGAAGATCTGGAAAAGGAAGTGATGATGCTTGCATGTCCTTAGACCTCACCATTGTTTTTAAATTTGTGGTTGTAATGAACTTATACACTTTTACGTCAACTGAGAAATAATGGGAATTGTGTTAATATAAGTGCAGTAGCAATACAATCAATATACCAACTAAAACTTGAAAATGCTGACAACAATTTTGAAGAAGTTTAACAGAGGGAAAATAAGTTTTCAGAGAGAAAATGAGTTGGGAGTGAGAAGACGCTGTTTACATTCACACACAATTCTGGCCATACGCCTTTCCTTTTCTTTCCTCTTTTTCTCTCTCCTTTAATGACTTCCTTTTGGTACGGTTTCTCCCCCTTGGCACATGGGTTGTATTCTTTATCTCATTTTCCTTATCATTAGGATGTAATGACATCTTTCATTCTTGTTGAGTCACTAATTTTGAATTTCTTATGATAGTGGACTGTGGCAGACTGTCATAGGCATTTTATAAATAGGCCTGTTATGGATGTTGCCAAAGGCTATGATAACGTTTCTGTGGCAAAATTTAGGCCTTCTGCTCTGTACACCACCTGACATTGATAACACTGGACCCATGTTACTCTGACGATTGCAAATACACTAGTAGCTTCCTGTTGCATGCATGCTGCTTGCATTGTTGCTTTTTATTTTATCCTTTTGCAGTATTACCTTTTGAACAGAACCATAGTCCAACAACCATAAATTTTTTTCTAATTTTTAATTACTGCTTAATTCTTTCTGTATTACAACCTAGGCGCTTCTGTTTCCTGTGCTAAATATTGGGCCCTATGATTTGTTTTCCTGTTATAATATTATTTTGAAAATTGCAGGAGAGCATTTTGGGACAAGAGAATTTCACAGGACGGTCAGGGAGATGCTGCTGGGTGAGGTATGTTCTGTAGATCGAAGCCTTGATATACTTGTTTCAATATCTTTTTAGGAGCATCAATAATTAATTGGTCTGTTTTACTTTGCAATTCTGCTACTGGTAGGAGTTTAAAGGATATGTGTTCAAAATCACTGGTGGTTGTGACAAACAAGGATTCCCAATGAAGCAGGGAGTGCTGACACCTGGTCGAGTTCGTCTTTTGCTCCACAGAGGTAGAACAGTAATGAAGCTGTAGTTTTATACCCGTTGATTTACCAGATTATAATGTTGAATTTTGCAACCCTTCTGTTCTGCATTATCAGTGACCATGGAATTTTCTATTTGTCATTCATGCCATGTGCACTGCCTTTGTTTGAGAACCTTTATATGATTCTTTTAAGCTTTAAATGATGTTATAAATGAAACTATTTCTGGAAGATTTATTTCTCTTTGTGCTTTTTGAGATGATCCAGAGGGATATTGATTCTCTTTTGATTGTTGAAACAGGAACACCTTGCTTCCGTGGGTATGGAAGGCGCAATGGAGAGCGTAGGAGGAAGTCTGTTCGTGGGTGCATTGTCAGCCCAGATCTTTCTGTTCTGAACTTGGTAATTGTGAAAAAGGGAGAAAGTGATTTACCAGGTCTGACTGATGTTGAAAAGCCAAGAATGAGAGGTCCAAAGAGAGCATCAAAGATTCGTAAGCTGTTCAACCTGTCTAAAGAAGATGATGTCAGGAAAGTATGTCAATACATACCGTCGTAACCTTCACAACAAAGGCTGGTAATTTTCCTCGTGCCTTTAAATTTTGTTTCTTTTCTGTTTTTTTTGTTCCATTTGAAGTAGCCAAACTGCATTGGTATGAGGAGATAATGGTTTTATTATTAATGAGAAATGAAGAAACAATTAGCCCCTATGTATTAAATTTCGGAATTTTGTGAGTCAGAAAGCTTATTTTTCAATTTGCAAGTGGAATCAAATTGTTAATCCTAAGAATCACTAACAATATCAACTGTTGATATTATATATGAATGTATACTGGACTTTTATTATGTGTTTACACATAGCTTAGCATTTTGAAATCAGTAGCCAAAACATAGTGAAATTAAGCTTCAAATAAGATTATACAAATCATAACAGCGATAATCACAAAATAAAATAGTGTCTGTTTCTACAAATTCAACATACAGTAGTTGTTTACTGACTTAACAATGCAGCAAGATATCCTCCATAAAAGTAGTGGCTGTTTTTCTGTTTAAACACTGTAGCACAATGCAGGATTTCTCACGGTAAACTATTCTATGGTGTGGTGTTGTAATAATGATCAGAATTATCATAGTTGTGTTGGGTTTTGTCATGTGGGCTATGGGGACTGCTTTTCTTGCAGTAACCATGGTGGTAATAGCTGAGTGTAGAAGAATTTAAAATTAGACCAGTGACGTAAACCAATCCAAAATAAAAATCCTTGAAACCCAACCCAGGCCGAAATTTAGGAGCCACAAAACTACGAAAACAACTAATTTTTCAGATTACAACCTGCAACAGCAACCTGTTCAATGAGAACCCCTTGTCAAACACAACAATGCTTGTCACCAGTGACAATGACATGTAATGTGCTTTTGTATCTTGCATGACAATAACGTTGCCGGGCATGTAATTGTTTATCTGTTTTTTGGTTTATTAGAAGTTAGTTACTGTCATAATAAAACGATAATTATGTTTTTCTTGGCTTCATTCCATGGTAAACAACAATTTAACTGATGGTTCTAACAAGTGCCTTGGGCTAAGCGTGGTGGTTCCTCTCAACATCCATTATTAAAATCTATAATGAATTTTAATCTCAATAATGGACTTTTGGTTTCAGGGAAAAAGGTGAGCAAAGCTCCAAAGATTCAACGACTTGTCACTCCATTGACCCTGCAAAGGAAGAGGGCAGAATTGCTGATAAGAAGAAGAGAATTGCAAAGGCAAAATCAGAGGCAGCTGAGTACTCAGAAACTTCTTGCCTCCAGATTGAAGGAGCAGAGGGAACGCCGCAGTGAGAGTTTGGCAAAGAGGAGATCCAAATTTCCAGTGTTTCTAGCAGCCTGCCGCTGCATAGGCCAGCTGCTCTCACAGATATGGTGAAGCTTAAATCTCATCATAGTTTTGGTAGGTCACTCCATGATGGCTGCTTTATGCTAAACGTTTATGGTTTTTCTATTTAAACACACTAGAGTATATTCAATGTTTCTTGCTGTTGTATTTGAGACGACCTAATTGAAGAATTTTGCCTGCTTGAATTTTGTATCCTTTCGAGTATGTACTATGTAGCATGTCAGTATTGTGAACTTGAATAATTTACTCTTCATTTTATTTGCGCTCACGATTCAAAGATGCCTATTAAATATGAACAGCAGCCATTTGTGTATGTTATTTATTGGGAAAATTGTGCAGTATTACGAGACTTTATGTTTGATTCATCCACGACATATTGTATTTCTTGGAAGGAAAAGTCAGACAAATGTTAACAATATCAGGAGAAAGGTGAAGGCTCGTTAAAGATCAGAAATATGGTTGAATTTATTGGTTGAAGCATAAAGAAGCTGAGAGATAAAGCTACTTGGCTGGTGTTGTGTGTGTTATGGCGTAATGAAAAATAACCAAAGTATTAGTGTCCTTCACCTATTTTCTATATCAATTTGCAAGTTTTCTATATCAATTTTATATCTTCACTATTGGTTTATTTTCATCTTTCAAATCATTTTGAAATATAAATAAAGTTCCTCTTTTAGGTTGTACAAGTTTTCTTTAAAATGCAAAATAAAAAAAAATCCAAAAACATTTACAAATTATGCTTTTGTGCTTTAAGTCCCAATATCAAGTAATTTAAAAATCAAGTAAAAATACAAATTTGACTATAAAAGGGATGTTTGCCCTTAAATATTTGTTGTTTTATGTAATATATACATTTATTTCAAAAAATAGAAAGTCTTTATAATGATTAGCTGAAAATAAAAAGAACCTATAATTGAAAATTGATGAGCTTTTTCTATAAACCTACTCCATTTACAGAAATAGAAGTCTTTAAAATTATTAGCTAAAGAAAAAAAACCATATGGAAAATAATTGTTTTTTCTATTAAAACCATAATCCATTTTACACAAAAATAAATTGTCTGGCTCGATGGGATTGTGCTTATAAGAGGAATTTTGGGAAGACATTATTTGGTTAGTTTTAAGGGTTTTGGATGCATATGAGATTATGGAGTGATAACTATTTTCTCTGCGCCAAAAAAATGTTGGACAAAACACTAATGTGATTATGCAAGATGTGCAGAGATGTCAACTTTCACAATAACAACTTTACTTTTAATTAACAAATTACGTTGACAAATGCATTAATGATGAGTCTTGGGGACTCATCAAACAAGACCTATTGAATTACATAGGATGGAAATCATTCTTCTATTTAGTGTGAACTTCTGTAGCAGCAGGTAACTCGATGCCTAAAAATTGAAACCTTGGGATATTTTGACTTAGTAACTAGACAAAATCATAACCTCAAACCATTTCATAAGAGCCATCACTCCACAAGAATATATAGTGATTCCTTGAATTGATTTAGGCCATTAAAATAGAGACATTTCTCAAATCCTTGAATATGAATTAGTTCGCATGACCAACAAACCTAGAATTTTCAATTAATCATTCGCTTAGAGATATGATGAAATTGAATGACAAAGTTAGAAGAATTGAGCAAATAAAGTTTGAAGAAGAAAGATTCTAAAGTTTGAAGAAGAAAGATTCTAAAAACTTGATAGACATGTTAAAAAGGAGTTTCATATCCACAAATACCAATGAATAATATAGATTGAAAAAAAATAGACGAAGGAATGATTTGTTATATCAACACAATTATCTAAACACCACAAAACTAAAAATTAGTCAACCTTATATTTGGGAACTTTGGCAACTTAAAAATAAAATGACTAAACAAACTAAACTAAGGCCATAAAATCTTCATAATAAACAAATTAAGACAAATGATGATCATAAATTACAAACTCAGCTGAATGGTCCATTTATATGTAAGTTTGGTTGAATGACCCATTTACAAGTAAGTTTGGTCGAATGACCCATTTACAAGTAAGTTTGGTCAAATGGTTAAACGATATCTAAACTTAATCGAATGACACATTTACATACAAGCTTAATCGAATAGTCCATTTACAAGCAAACTTGGTCGGATGATCAAACGACTCACGAGCTTAATTGAATGGTCAAACGACTCACAAACTCGGTCAAATGGTCAATCCACTTGCAGATTCTACAAGTCGGCAAAGCCCGACCAAAAAATTGATCACGAGCATTCCTCATGCTAAATCAAACTTCCAAGACTGGAGGTGCTTATGTACATACCTGACCCAAATGTGCTAAGTGCCACGACCTAACAAGAGTCCATTACTAAATCTTAACAATTTTATTATATATTTTAATATCCATTAAATGTCTTTTAATAACTTGACTCTAACATATATATTTCTTATTTAAATCACATAAATGATATAGGGCCTAAGACCCTATAAATACACATGTATTTTTCTAGAAAAGACATTGAAACTCCTATTTGCTATTTTACATATAAAGATCTAATTATACCAGGATTTCCCCATCTAATCACCTTTTGCCACCTGTCTTGAAAGTCACACTCCAAATTATGGTAAAACACATGAATATTCAAAATTATACAAGACCCATTACTTTTGTGGTGCTACATTCACATATGGATTTCAATTATTTATGTGGGAGAGAGTGGATCCATGAATCTATGAACCCTAAAAGCTTTTTATGTGGAATCGAGATGATCATATAAAAGTGATCGAAGATGATTAAACCTGATACACTATGTATATCTACATGTGACTTGACTTGAAGAGCTTAACTTTAACCAATCCCTTTACATTCAAAGATACATGGGACTTCAACATAAAAAGTGATAAACCCTTATTTCTTATGATGGACTCAAATGAACGATAATTATAAAAAGTGAATAGGCCACCATCCATATTGATGACAAATCCCCTAGTCATGGTCAAACATTTTCAAGAAGAGTGGAAGTCATCCTTGAAGATGGTATCAACTCTACCTTGTGGATCACTTTTGGAGTCATCATAGAGCATAATTTGAATAGTAATGTAGGTTGTTTAGGCCATCATATTTGGCCATGTATTGTAGGTTTGTTTAAGGCTTGTATTAAGGCCTAATTAGTATAGGGTTTTTCCTTAAGCTAGACATCCAAACCATGTGGAAAGTATGTGCCATGTGTCATGCTTCCATTGGAGAAGATTTAGCTTTAGTAGTGGGCACATGACACTTTAGAATGGAGATTATTATGCTTTATGAGTGGCCACACTTCCTCCCCTCATTGGAGAGGATTTGTGGACACTTGTCCACTCCTTAAACGGCCAATGAGTGCAAATGTGGGAGATCATGTTTGTAGGATTTTTAGGAGACACCCTTGCCTATATATAGAGGTGTCTCCTCTCTTCTAATCATCTTAGAATTTTATTAATGTTATGTTGTCCAAATTTGGCCATACATTTCCTAGATTAAGACTAGAGCAACCCTAGAGGCCCTTCTAGTCACCTTCATCCTTGAGTTGGCTTCACTTCTCTTAGAGTCATCAAATACTACACCACCACCACCATATCTCCTAGAGGTCGTGAGCTTCTACACCATCCACACCTTAGCTCATCATCCTTGGACCATTTACCACCACATTTCTACACCACTCATCCAAGAAAACACTCCTCCACGCACATCTCCTAGCTTTGGCGCAACCTAATTAGTAGTTTTCTATAATTTGGTATCAAGAGCTAAGTTTCCTTGGTTCCATACCTATCTTTACTTTTTTGTGTGTTTTATGTGTTATTCTTACTGGCATTAACTTGTTTCCATTTTTGATGTTTTTACGGTTCTACTTTGTTCTTCCCTTGGAACCATTAATCTTTTCCACTAGATTTTCCATGTGTTTATATTGTTTATGTGTCTTTTCTGTTTTTGAGTCATTCATTGCTGTTTTGTTCGATCTTATATGCTTATTTAGTGTCATTTTGATTTTTGAATTCATCCATGTTGTCTAGAGTAATGTTTAGTCCTTTACATGTCTTTATTTCGAAGTTTAACCTTTGAAAAACCTCACCAGAAATACATGTTTGAGTAATTTTCAAAATTGTTTCATTTGAGTATCTTTGAGTGCTTTTTCTTTGCACATTTGAGTTCATACTTGTTGTTAAATCATCAACAAGTTCATAGAGTTAAGTTTCATATATGTCATTTTTGAGTTTCTTACCATATTTTGATTCTAGTAAG
>NW_025904569.1:0-20310 GCF_018835915.1 Vigna umbellata
ATTCACAACACCCTCTGAACATGCAACCTCCTGTTTCATTATACACTGCTTTTTTCTTTTACTTTCAAAAATTAAATATCTTTGGAGACTGCTTCCATATCTTTTATCCTTTTCTTCTAATATATCAGGAACATATCGCTATACATTAATTTCTATATTTGTTTTGAATGTGCATATTTTATAATTTTAATAAAATAATATTTAAGGAGTAACTTAGGTGAAAGGGGGGAATATATTATAAAATAGTATAAATGCGAGTTATTTATTTTTAGTGATAAGTAATTTGTATTTATGAATTTTATGTTTCTATTATTCAAAGGTTCAAAATATTATAAGTTTAAAAGATAGTTAATAGCAAGACAAGAATATAAAATACATAGGTAACATTTCAATGGCTTTAGTTAGAAAGATTCATTTTGTTGTGTGATATTCAATATTTTTTTAAAAAATTCAATGTTTTTTACTGGTCTTTTTATCCTTAATATTTATATTTATTTTTCTCATTTTTCATCAATGTTACTTATGAATTAGCAAAATTATTGTTTCTTATTTATAACTCTGCACTTACCTAAATAAATATTTTAATCTATACACTAGATTAAATTATTTTTTTACGTTAATTTAATTCTATTTAATTTTTTAATATATTAAAAGTTAATAACAAATATTCCTATCTAAATATCCTGTGGAAACCAATAGATTTAACATTAAAAACTGTAAAGTTAATATTATGGTTTGAGATGCTATAAGTATAAGCTTTGATTATATTCGTAATATTTCTGACAACCACTGAGATAAACATCACCAATTGCAATAACCTACCTAACTACAGTATCGTATGTCATTAAGCCATACATACGAACAAGTGGCTAAGACGAGGAACTGTACGACAAATTTTCTCAGAAACTACTGGAATCAACCAGAGTAAAAGAAAGTGAAGATACAGTATTAATTATAAATTATATATAAACCGCAGCCCTGTTAACAAATTTTGTAAGATTTACAGTTTATTATTTAATATTATTGTACCCACTCAAGTGTAACTTTCTAAAATAATATTCTCAATGGACTTATGGTATGAACTAATCAATAATTGACTATATTTTTTGTGGTATCTTAAAAATATATCTGTTAGTATATATTTTTCATCTGTGAACAATTTCAGTAAATATTTTCCATGATATCTCTTTTTTTTTTCATGCTTCAACTTTCATAAAAATGTCTCCTGAAAAAAAATACTGTGTGACAATACATTCTTTTCTTTCTTTTATAGTCCAAACCAACATTTCCTAGCTTTCGTTGATGAAATCGCGTTAATAAAGTATTATTTACATTATATTAAAGTAAAATAAGGAATTTATATGGTATTTAATTTAAAAAGTATTAGAAAAACAGTCAATCACAAAACATGTGTATCGATGAGAAATTATTCAAGCTTAATTAGCTATATAAAGTTAAACGTTGAATACAAAAACAATATTTATAATAATATATTCTTAGGAAGATACCCCGTTTTGTACAAAGGGCAAGAAAGACGATGAGCAGAAAAATGAAAGTGTCCATAAATAATAACAATGTTTGTTTGAAAAGAAGATTTGGATACTTGGGGAGTTAAACTGAAGTGAGGTCATAGCATGATGTCACTGCAGAAACCCTAGATAGGTTCCTATGCTAAGTTGTTGCAGGTAACACTGTAAAATAAATAAATGAAAGCACCAAATAATAAACAAATAAAGGTGATAACTAGCTATCTAGGGTTTGAAGTATGAAATGTCACCTTCAGTGTAAAATAAAACCTAGTTAGTTATTATTATTTGTATAATGAAAAATAATTGGAATGAAAAAAAGGAAAAAAGAAAATAGAAAAATAGCATTCGGAGTACACATGGTGGGGGCAGTCTGAGAAGAGAAAGGGTTGGTGCTGAGTGCTGTCACTGTCAAGTTTCTTTATTCATTCTCCTTTTTTCTCTCTCTCTTTGTTGCTGCTGTTTTGCACCGTTGGTTTTCTTCTATTCACCCCACTCCACTCTTCAATGGACGTGATAGTCCTGGTCCTTTCCAGCCCAAGACGACATGAACACTCAACCATTTAAGCACTTCCACCTTTTTCTCTATGCAAAAAATCCCACACTCCATAACCACAATCCCCTTTCTACATGCATTTTTCACATACATCCTTCGTAATTTCGCAATATGTTTCTCACCTCCTCTTTCTCATTTCCACTTTTTCTATTTCACTGATCCCCCCAACCTTTTTCCTTTATTCTCCGTATCCTCTTCTCCTGTATTCTATTCTTTTTCTTATTACTGTCCTATTGTTCTCTACTCATTATTCCTTTTTGCTGTTATTGTCCTTGTCGTGTAGTATTCTTTACCCTTCTCTACTTCTTTCCGTTTGCTCATCTATGCTTCCCTTTTTTCCCTCCTCTTACATTCTCGTCTTACTGTCACATTCTTCAGTTCTTATTTTATTACTTATTCTACATATTCTTGCCAGTCGGGTTAGTGACTGTCATGATCGTTAAATAATCAGTTGTTTGAAGATTAATCAGATAAGTGCAAGAGAAAAAGTTGAAACGTGAGATCTCCACTTTGAAACAAGTAAACATTTGCTGAACACGTAGTATCTCACTCGTTCCTAAACGATCTCTTATCTCTTCCTATAGTTCTCAGATTTTCCGTTCTTCATGATTGGATGAGCCAAAACACAGTTGATTCTGTACACTATCATATAGGGTTTAAATTTAATTTTTTCCATCAAATCAGACGATGCAAATATGTTGTTCATACTGGGATGAAAGTTTTGTATTTGTTGCATTGTGGCTATCGGCTTTTACTATTTTGAACACAACTTTTGAAGGAGAAAAGTGACAAAATGAGGTATATTCATGCACATGTGTAGTCAACAAGATAGAAAAGATGGGGTGAGGGATGAGATTCTGATGTACAGCTAGCTAGAGAATACAGTCTAACATATTTTATATATATAATATGGTATGAGAAAGGAGGTAGAATGGAGGATTTATCAGTCAGATTGACCGTTCATTTGCTTAATGACATGAAAGCATATAGATAAAGAAGTGGGGTCTGTGATGGACGGAAGATGTTGTGTTTAAGTTAATTTTTGAAGATGTAAGGTAGAGTCACAGTTCAATTGACATAATTAAGATGAGGAAGCAATGAATGAAGTGAAAGGGGTTGCGAATCACAATGATGAAGCTAATAAGCAAAGAGAATTTTGTGTAATGTAGGGATGTTGTTGAAACGCCAGCATCATAGCATGCGTTCTGTAATGTGTTGTGTTTTCCTTGGCCCCTCCTTCTTCCCCTTGCTGGCTTAATTTGCTTTACTTTATTCTGCATCCCTTCACAGATCATATCCATCCATTCCTCAACACTTTTTCCCTTGGTTTATTTTATTCAGGGCTCATCATCATCGCAAAACTACCTTCGTCAACATTACCTTCCCGGTCCCTTGCATTTTCTTTATATTCCACTTTGTTTTTTTCTATTTTCCATGATCCCAAAATCTGTTCAAATACTTCCAAATTAAAATTATATAAAAAAAAGCATCTTTGTTGTCAAAACTACTCTTGTTTTAAAATCTGCTCATTTGATCATTTTCTCTTTCTATTCTAATGGTGTCTTTATTTATTCTCACCACCTTTCGGTTCTCCTATTATTCTCGTCTTACCCCCTTCATTTAAAATTATGTGATTTAGTTTTATTTTTAAGGATTAAGAAAAGCAATAAGTACCTAAGTGAATAACCTTTTTAATAAATTGTCTTTATTAATCAGTATTTGGGAAATTAATGAATACAGTACAAAACAATAATCGTACTAATTGTCGTTTTGTTTTGGGTGAAATAGCATAAATATGTTTATTTTATTGAAAATGTCACTTTTTTTTTAATTTAACAAGAATTAAATATTTAGTGTTTTAACAAGAAAAAACCCAATATAAGTATAGGCCTATCTAATGAAAAGGAGGAATATGTTACAAAACTATACGCATGCTAAATATGACTGGAATTTGAAGTTAAGAATATTATACAATAATATTATAATGTTTTGTACATATTTTAAAGCGGCATAAAAAAAACAAGGAAAAATGAAAGATGAAAATGGAGTGTAATTGTTTGTATAACATTATACTATGTACAATGATAGTATGTTTTTATATGAAGTGACAAATACAGTACGTATATGTCTTGTCTATGATATTATTTCAATCCCTAATGGTTTTTGGAGCAATGAAATTGGCAGAAGATTAAGAGGTAATGGATAGTTAGAAATGACGTGTGGGATAGACACTTAAAAGCAGTCTCTAATGGCATCATCTTTCACTAAATTGGTCATCACCTATGAAGACAAGATATATGTTCCTTGTCACACTTTGTTCCTATTAGCCTCACATTAACACCACACTTTAAAAAATATACAAACTGTTATAAGTGCTTTCTGCATACACTTTAATCTTTCTCTTTCTCGTAAAGTGCAATCTAAGTTAACACTCACCAAAAATTTTTGTAAAATGAAAATGATTTAGAGATAAAAATATTTCATAATTGTGTAGACTAGTTTTAAGAAAAATATTATAAAAAGTTAAAAAAAAAATTGGTCTTCAATTGGTATTGCTATTAAATGATTTGCAAACTTATCAGTAATTATTCTTTAAAATTAGTTGTAAGCATTTTAATTATTTTGAATTTAAATTTATATTTAGTGTCTCTTTACTATAATATATATCAAAATGAATCATGTTTGTGTAAGACTTAGTATGTGTTAATATTGTTCATATGACTTTTTTTTGTGTCCAGGTTCCATCATGTAAGACTTTCTTGAGGCCTTTTTAAAATCAAATTTGGTCTAAGTAAAGGAAGCTAGTTTATTTTTTTACAAGTTTTATAAGTTAGTTGATCTATTGATAGAGATGTTATGGTTATTATTAAAAATGTTTTTAACCTATTGATAAATTCTTTATGTCTTGTGATTATTTGATTAACTAAAATATGATGTTTTGAATTGAGAATGTTCTTTTATAATATAAGTTGAATTAAAATGGTTCAATATGGGAAGTTATTTTATGACTAAATGTATAATTTCAAGCATGATAAAAGATAGAAATACCCAATGGAAACAAATTTGATAGATCATCCTCCCACTAGATGATTCATCCTCTCGTTGAGCAAAATTTGTTTATTCTTTGTTGTGTATGATCAGTGAATAAATTTATGTTTGAATGATATCCATTAAATTGAATGGATGAGAGTGCATGTTTGAATGGATGTTTAAATGATGTGTAAGATGATTTAAGTTGTTTTTAAATAAATCTAACTTATCATTTTTGTGTTATTTATGTTGTTTTTCAACTGTGATAATTATGTATTATATGTGAGAAAAATATGTTTTTGAGTAGAGGATCTCAATAGTAAATTGTGTGAATGTCTACCAAATATGTAATTGTTAGAGAGGGTGTTACATGTTTAATCTTTAGAAGTAATTCTTTTAGTCATTATTATTATTTATTTTTCTAAAAAAATTTCTAAATAATATTAATACTATATTTTTATAATTTTTGAAAATATAAAGAATATATTTAATAAAAGGAATATAAATATGAAAATATCGTGTATATTGAATATTTTTTTTTATTTTTATTGCAAGAGGGAATGTATACATAAAAGAGTTTTACAAATTAAAGATTTTAGAATGATATTATAATTACTTCATTTTAAACTCCAATATTTAAATATTATTAGTGACGTGTAGGAAATCTACAATTGAAAAAGAGATAGTTAGGATTTTAATCATGAGTTTGGTCTAACATTGAATAGGAACGAGCATGAAGAGAAATATATAAGAAAGAAGACATACATATTTGTTTTTTAAGATTTTGATTTGAAAATAAATAATTTTAATCTTTTTTCTGAAATGTTCATATTCTTGGTGTTAATTTCTTTGATATTTTTTCTCATAACACTTAATAAAGAAAGATTTTTAAGATTTTAAAAATGAGTTTGGACTCACATTGAATAAAAATAAGACTAATAATATATAATTAAAAGACTCATAAATCTATTATCTTAAAAGTTTGAATTTTTGACAATTTTTTTTTATGAACACTCAATAAATGAATCTTACATTAAGGAGGTGCATAATTGAACATGTTAGATTCTTCACCTCCTTCTACAATACTAATGGGTGAACTAATGTAATTAAAGTTAAATAAAATAATGTGACCTAATCAAATTCTAAACTCAATTCAAAGTACTATTCACTAAAGCTATTTTCTTACACACATAAATCATTGTCTTAATTATACACATCTTTTTTATATAAGTAATATATGCAACGATTGAACATATTTAATTTTCCATCACAACAATTAGATTTTTTTTTTCAAAATACAATCTCAATTTAAAAAACATTGACTTCGTATTGCAAAGTTAAATAAATTATTATAAATAAAATATATACAGTTTACCAAAGAGACAACACAAAAAAATCTAACAAAAAAACTTAGACTCGTCAAATTATTTATAAACTCAATTCTAAGTTACATATGAAACCACTCTAACCTTTTTTTAGACAAATTTTTATCACTTTTATTTTCTCGTTTTTTTTTGTCTTGTAAAATTTTTATTTAACTATTCTAAATAAATTATTTTGACTCTTAGGCAACATATATGCAGTTTTTGATATTATACAACCTATTTAAACAAATTCAACGGTGAGGACAATTCAAACTCGCTTTCATAGAGTAACCGAAGCAATGCCTTTTACGTTTTAATTTTAGATTTAGAGTTTAAAATTTAAGGTTTAAATTTGTATTGAACCCATCAAATTCAGTGTTTAGAGGTTGAAATCGTTTTTATTTTTAATTTTAAAGAAAAAACATTTGGGAAACAGTATAAAAATTATTTTAAAATTTAAATAATAAAAATATAATTAAACCATAAAAATTATTATCTCTGGAAAATATAAAATTGATTGGATAAATTGAGGGAAAGGGGTATGCATGAAAATGAAACATATAAAGTATATATGCTTAAGAACTGTATTCTTGTCCTAACCTATATATAGCCTAGGCCCATGGGTCGTCATCAAATATTGACTGGGTTCAGATTTTGCTGTTCAATGCGCTACATATTTGATTCTTTAAATTAAAAAATCAAGCATGGAATACTTTACAATTAAATTATTTAGATTAAAAATATGGACTGCAGACAAATTATCAAGAGGTAACAATGTTCATAGAATTAAACGAAAACTTATTTAGCAAACTCACAGTATATTTCCTTTTTAATTTACAAAATAAAATTAAGAAACTTTGTTAATTTAAACAGCAGCATTAAATTTGGTAACAGTTCATATTATTTCTAAATTATACTATTTTGGGTCATTTTAACTTTGTCTGATTTCTTATATAGTTTTTAATAATTACGTATCAATAGATAAAGTTTCGATGACCGTGTCTGAAAATGGTGGCTCTGCAGAGTTTACAAACAGAGGAAGAGAGAAAGAGAATAGTGTAGTGCGAGATGGTTCAAGAATTTTCCTTTATATTTTGTATACTCAGTTTTATTGGCTAACAAAAGAAGTGTTACAATGTACATTTATATTGTCAACAAATACTGGAATTCATAGTCATAGGGTATCTTTTCAACAATGGTAGAAATCTTCACAGAATTAGTATTATTGTGGCCTCTGAAGCAATCCACCATTGATTTCCTTAGAGTGCCTGATGTGGGTAACTGGCTACATACCCACTCCACCAATGATTCTATATCTGCAGCAAAATCAAGCATGTTCATGAGAAGAAGCTCTGGAAATCCTATTCTTTTGGTGCTAGTGGCTAGAATTGAAGCTTGAAGATAGTCTAGTTTTGATTTCTCCAATTCACTTGTAATTCCATCTGCCGTGTATATCCTCACCTGCATCAAGTGCACATCATTTTCCTTAAATTAGAAGCAATATTTTAAGAGGGAAAACCAATTCATAGATGTTATTGAGCTGAAAAACTTACACAAGGAGAAGAACGAGTTCCACAACACAGAGCAAATGTGACATTAGGATCAACAGACTCAAGTCCATAAAGTTCACGAACAACTGATTCTTTCTCTTCCCACTCACCCTTATGCTGAACCTAAACCACAACATGTATACATTGCTTTGGAGATATATCAATTGCAACAAAACTAAAGCTTAGTTTGGTTCAGTGTTATAAAAAACGAATTTTAAACCTAACTTAATCAATAAAAATAGTTTGTAAATTAAGACATGCACACACTTATATACTATAAATTGATTTTATCGTTATACGATGTAGAACTTCCAACACGGTGTTTAAAAGAGCTTATCATGTTTCATTGTTTACCTCTTTCATGCTAGAAATATCTCGTTTCCTCAAGATGAAATGCTCTATTGCTTGAGCATTTATTAGGTTGCCTCCTACATTGAGGGTTGCCTGCACAAAAGTGAATTCAGCATCAAGAAAATGTTTCTTTCAGACATGTTTAAAATTTGTATTTATATGCTTTTCAAAACAGAAACATAAAAATAAACAAATTGTCTTAGAAAGTTAGTTGTCTTCTGTCAAGAAACAGGATAAGTAACATGTATATCAAGATTTTTTAATGTACCTTGTTCATCAGTGCAAGTAGTTTTTCTGGTGTGGATGGCACTCCATATTGGATAAATCCCTGAAACAAGACAATATATTAAGAATAGTCCTGATCTGTGTCCTATAATTCCCATTCATCAGATTGAAATTATTACTATACATGCATGATACAAGCATTGTACACGTTGATCCAGAATGCTAGTTTCTGTTGGTTTGTGAGGCTNTTTTATCGTTATACGATGTAGAACTTCCAACACGGTGTTTAAAAGAGCTTATCATGTTTCATTGTTTACCTCTTTCATGCTAGAAATATCTCGTTTCCTCAAGATGAAATGCTCTATTGCTTGAGCATTTATTAGGTTGCCTCCTACATTGAGGGTTGCCTGCACAAAAGTGAATTCAGCATCAAGAAAATGTTTCTTTCAGACATGTTTAAAATTTGTATTTATATGCTTTTCAAAACAGAAACATAAAAATAAACAAATTGTCTTAGAAAGTTAGTTGTCTTCTGTCAAGAAACAGGATAAGTAACATGTATATCAAGATTTTTTAATGTACCTTGTTCATCAGTGCAAGTAGTTTTTCTGGTGTGGATGGCACTCCATATTGGATAAATCCCTGAAACAAGACAATATATTAAGAATAGTCCTGATCTGTGTCCTATAATTCCCATTCATCAGATTGAAATTATTACTATACATGCATGATACAAGCATTGTACACGTTGATCCAGAATGCTAGTTTCTGTTGGTTTGTGAGGCTTTTCAAGTCAACTGTTTGAAGATTGCTCATCAAGATCCTGCAAACCACAAGAAACTAACTGTTACTTCAAAATTTGTTCACTTTACTATGTACCTCTTCATTGTCAAGTAGAACTTACAAAGTTTTCAACATTTTGACTCTTCTCATAAATGTAGATATCATCCATGCCATACCTTAGCTTCCTAAGTAATGGTATAGAGGATGGACTTGAGATAAACTTGGGATCCATAGAGCTGGAAGTGAATATAACCAGGTTCTTGTAAGGACCAATGTCCCTTGGAATGGACTCTTCTGTGTTAAAGATACCATAAGGGTCTTGCTGCCTAGATTCCTTTTGCAACAAGAGGCTTGGTTTTGGAATTGACCCAGTATCCACCCTGAAGCTTCTTGAACTTAAAGAAGAGTGCACAGACCTTGAAATTGGCCCTGATTTCTCCAATTCCATTGCTCTTGAAGTTCTGAGTAGTCTTACATATATGAAATTCAAACACTTCATGATGCTCTCAGATAGCTTGTTGGGTTGCCACTTGAGATCATTCTCTTCTGACAGAAGTGGATCCAACAGTGATCTAGTTGGAAGATCCAAGTACATCTCTGGATTGCGTTCCCGCAGCTGAAAATAGTCAAGTAATTGCAAATTAGCGAATTCACACTGTTGACAACAATATCTATGTCAAAGTAATACTGTTTTTTTTCAAATTTTGATAGTGTGTTATAGTTCATACAGTTCAACAATCAATATATGGTCTGAGATTAGTACATATATATAGTTTTGGTTAATCTTCACATGAGATATAATCAAACTTTTATAATATGTTCTTTTGAAAATGAACTTTATGGTAATTTTTTTCACACTAACAAAATGCTATGGCCTAAACATATTCTAACGTAGGAAAATGAAGCTACAACATGAATAAAAGGGAAAATTGTCATGCATACCTTGGGTGATGGATGACGTGGGTCACGCATAGGTGAGGGAGGTTTTACTGTCCCATTTTTTCTTGGAATTCTTTCATGAAATTTCACATCTTCTTGGAACTTATTTTCTTTCTGTTCTACGGAAGTTTTCAGAAAAGCTCTGTCATTTAGACTGAAATCACTGAGATTGTAATCACCCTTTATAGCTTTGCTTATGAAATGCAACGCCTTTGTTTCAAAGGCCATCCTTTCTTGAACACTTCTGCGAATAGGACTAAGATTTGGAACCGGAGAAGTTGATAAGTGATTGTTAGAATTACTCAAATTCCCTTGATTCCACGTTTTAGACTTTGATTCCTTGGTCACTTCTTGTTCATGTTTCAAACCAGCTTGAAGTTGGCTTATTTGGCTTTCTAGTCTTGCAATTTCACTCTCAACCATCACTAGCTCTCCTAACAGTTCTCTCATCTGCACAAATTGCATAATTAATTCCTAAACCAAGGTCAATGAATAAAGCCAAACAGAAAATAACTATGAAATACTTTGATAAATTTTGGCTAATCTTATTTTTGGTTTAATGAGTGTTTTCCTTATAATTTTGTAACTTTGAATAAATTTTAATCAATGATAAAATATTATCAAAATATATATCAGAGAATAAATTATAATCATTCTTCAATCAACAATATGCACATCCCTACTTACCCACTTTCTGCATAAATATCTTTACTTTAAAGAATTGATTAAATAACTTCTACCCACCTTAGATGTGCTCAACAACATTGAATTGAGATCAATTAAAACACTTCAGGAATTCAGTTGGTGAATTTATAAACCTTTATGGATATACTTAAAAAAGAAAAAGAAAATATTTCTTTTTTCAATTTTAAAAAGTAGGTCATTAAGAGCCCTATGCAGACATCACCATGGTCTAACTTGCTGTATCTATTGAGCCCATATCCCTATGCTCACTATCATAAGCCCATAGTACTTACCAAAACCAAATTTTGAATAAAGGGGTCTACCACTCTACCCAGAGAAAGAAAGAAAAACAAAATAGAAAATTGTGATTGTTAAGAGGATTATATTACCTTGGGTGGAAGAAAATTGGGAATTGATATAGCCGATCCATTTGGTCTATTATGCACCATCTCCAAAATCTCATGAAACTTTTCTTCTTTCTCCAACAACCTTTGAAGCATAGCAACCTGTTATTACATAATAAAAAAAATCATGTAATGTTCTCACCATGTAGAATGGTCACATATGTCAGTAAAAACAGTGCACATTTCACAATTTGTCCCCATTAATTATATGCACTTAAACGGTTGAACATCTAAACCATAACACGAACGTGTACAAATTTTCCCATTTAAGGGTGTGCCTTCGAGGGTATGGTTCTCATTCACTGCTAGTACTCTGCATTGTCACAAATAGTAAACCTATAGTTCGAAAGTTTGTACGAAGTATTGCTATACTTTGACATAATGATGAATCCAGTGGTAGCTTTTTCAAAAGGAAAGCGACACTTTTCATTCCTACTTTGATTGACTAGTAAAAGTATCCATTACTGTTGCAGACCAACAACTATGCCTAAAACCTATACAGAGCCATACTCCACCATGATCAAATCAATAATTTACTGCATATTTTTGGTTATGGGTGGCGTTAAATGGCAAGTGTTATGTTAATTAACCTTGATATGTAGATCAAATTCTTGTGCAAATTGCAATTAGTATGAATACTTAAATTCTTAAATGTTGATGATCAGAGACAAAGAGGAGTTATATATATAAAAGTGAATGCAAATTTTAAAATGGATTTTTTCAAGTTAAATTAGGTTTAAAATTCACTTTTTAATATTAAATTATAGTTTATTTTATCAAGATTTATTATTTGATGAATGTGATATTTGTCATTGAGATTTATTTTTCTTGAGTCTATTTTATGATCATATTATCAAATTATTTATTAACGTGTAATTTCATGTTAAATCTAGTATCATTTTGAAGATGAATATCACTCGCTACTAGGAATATGTTGAAGATGCCTGAGACTTCTTAACATATGTTTTCATGTGCAGAAAAAAACTCACCTATTCATGTGCAGAAAACTAATTTTGCTAATAAGTATATGAATTTAATCATCACTCGTTGAAACGATCATGCAGCAGTTGAAGAGATTAAGGCAATTTAAGAAATTAGCTTCTCATCCTCTGTTGTACAAGATACTGTTCATTCCACATGGTAAATAGAATTTGCCATCAAAATGTGTATTACGTAAGAGTGCAAATACCTCTCTTTCAAGTTCCTGTCTCTTTTGCCGCCCAGTAATTTTCTTTTTCTTCTACAAACAAGAACAAAACCGGGAAAAATGTTTTAGAACAGCGTACACGTATTTTTGTTATCTGAAATTCTGAATGCAAACAAGTGCATTGCTTTATCAAAGAATACAAAAGAAGCATAACCAAAACAAAAAGAGAGAGACAGAGAGAGAAATACACATAAAACAAACCAACCACATGTGTCTTCATCTTAAACACTTTAGATACGCCATGTACGTATTAATTCCATTATATTAGAAAAGTTGAAACCAAAATTTTATTCATCTCTCCAAGATCACAATTTCAGCTAGAAAACTATGGTTTATAGGATGAATGTGATGTGACAAAACTATGATGAGGATTGCAATTTAAAACCATGCTAATTGTGAATGAAATGAATATACACTTACAATAATCTGAGAAGGAGAGTGAAGAGATGATGAGAAATCTAGAGGGTCCATGGAGGTGCAACCAAGCTTGAAGGTACCCCAACGTCTGGAAGAGACATTAAAACAACAACGGAGGGAGGGGGTGTGAGGTTCATGGAAATGGAAGTGTTGGTGAGAGGATGATGAGAGAATCTTGGGGCCAAAGAAAGAGGTTTTGAGGGTTGATGTAGGAGTAGTTGACGACGTTTGAGAGTGAATGAGACATAAGGGGATTTTGGTTTTGCAGAGTGTTTGAGAAGATGAGAAGGAGCTTTCAGGAGGGTGTTCATGAAGTTGGTTCAGACACACAGATAATAACCGTCTTTGTTGAGGTTGAGGATGCTGGTGGGAGTGGGACATCATGCACAGAACAAAAAAAAGAGGGTGGTGTTTGGTTTGGTCTCTTGGCGTAGCTTGCAATTCTGGTTTAATTTTTGAGAGTACCTGCTATTCGTTCATTCCCATCCTAAGTTCCTTTCTAATTACATCACTTTAAGTAAAGCTACCCTCTCCCTTTTTCTCTTTTACTTTATATATTTTTCTGGTTGGTTGATGTAAAGGTGCCTTTGTAGTTTCTACTTTGTAATTTGTATTACACACATAACTATCATGGGTCAATGTTGACAATGTTTTACAGTTTTCTTTCCCAATAATAAAATAGTTATAAAAAATTAAACTGTTATATTTATAAAAAAAATAAAAGATAATAAAAAGTATTATCAAAACAAATTTTGTATGTCAAATTATTGTTACTCTTTTCAAACCATTAATATTTAAATTCTTATTAAATATTTTTCTTTGAATAACATTTGTCTCTAAAATATATTTATAGAAAAGAAAGATAATTTTTTTAATTGAATATTTTTATTTCAGTTAAAAAAGTTAAATTTTCACAGCAACACATTTAAAAAATTCAATTTTATAATATTTAATAACTAAAAAAATGTATTATTATTCCATGTATGAACTAGTAAGAATAAGAAGAAGAGAAAGTAAAATTGGAGAGGCAACAAGAAACCAGTTTTTACTATTGGTTCCTTGTAAAGAAATTTCATTCAATCCATTCTTCTATATGGAAAAATAGGTCGTGTTTTGAGAAATGAACGGTGAAAATAATCCTACCATTAGAGTGTGGTGCCCATGCTTTGATGTCTTATTTACTGTTTATTCCAAATGGTCCATGCTACCTCTATGTTGTTTCGTCATGCTACTGGCAGAATATTTATAACCAGTTTTTTCTTTGATGATTGATTACTCAATAAATATTTATTTTGTATTTATCTGCCAAGTTTAGAGAGAGATAATATTGTGATTAAGTACTGTGTACTTATTTGTGTGGTAGTTTGAAACATTGAAACCGAAACTAAATATGATTTCATAAACCTTGGCTAATATCTGTGTGTCCCAGGCTATGCAGCTTTTGTTTTCCTTGTTCAATCGAAGGTTTTATATTATGTAATGTCTGTGTGTAGATGCTGACATAATTCTGCAGAAGCTGTGGCAGATTTTGATGCACCAACTAGATTAATGCTAATACTTAATGCATACGATACAAATGCTCTTTTTTGCTGCCTTATGAAGACAAACTTGCTTTATCTAAAATATGTTTATGAAGAAGCTAAGCTTAGTCAAGACGCTGGAATGATACACAGAGCCTGATTGGAGGGTTAGGTCAAAAGAAAAATGGAGCTATCGAGAAAGTCACGTGCAAAAATAGTAATAAGTCTAAACCACTTATACTCTATGTTTCATTTGATTTGTTAAAATATTATTATACGTTTATAATGTAATATATCTTTTACAATATATATATATATATATATATATATATATATATATATATATATATATATATATATCAACATATATAACAATATAATATAAAGTAATATGAATTGTGTACATAATAAATGTTAAGAAGCCTATAGAAAATTTTGTTTGTGTATTCATTTTCCACTAAGCATACAAGCTAAAAAGAATTGTTCTATGTATTTTGTCGTGTGCTATAGTTTAATAAGATTTACGATCCACTTATTCAAATGTTAAAATAGATAAATAAATTTTGTTACGATTTAAAAAATATCTACAAATAGGAATATTTTTTATAAAATGAAATTAATTATTATTTTTATTTATAGTCCAGAGTTTTTAATAATCGAAGAGAAAGTGTTGTGAAACTATGCATAAGAAGATTATACGTGGGAGAAGAGGATACATTAGTGTAAAAGTCTTTTTATACTAATTAAAAAGAGTTTTTTATACTATTTTTAGAATTGGTATAAAAGCAAGGGTATAGAAAATGTTAAACCGGTTTTAAAATTGATATAGAAAGTGTCACTTTTTATACTCGTTAAAGGTACATCTTGTATAAAATAAATCTATTCAAATTTCGCTTGATGTGATAGTGACAGAGGGAGCAACAACCTTAGGTAACCGTGCTTGGCAAGCAACATTAGTGTTGAAAACACAACAATTGTTGTACATGCGATTTCCATAACGTTTAGGAATGGAACCAACGATGGTGACTTTCAAGAGATGAGAGAGTTTAGAGAGCATGGCGTCTCAAACCTCTACTAACAGAGGCAATGGTGAACAACATTGCGAAGAACTACATATTCGATTATGGCTCGTCGAAGACAAAGTTGTGATATCGAAAAAGCTAAAATGTGAATTAGGGAATGGGAAGGAGCAAGCCTCTCCTGAGAGAGAAAGGCTCGTCGATGGTGCATATCCATGGTTGTAAGCTCGATGGTCATGGTTGTAGCTATTGTAGCGGTGACGGTGATTAGAGGAATGTCTAAATCCATGGTGCAGAATTGAGTAAAAAGGTACTCATAAATGTTTGAATTGTGAATGAAGGAAAAAGGTCCTCGCGGGGGTGTTGCTGCTAAGATTGGAAAAATTTAGGGTTTTAGTATATCCTAATTTAAAAAAGAAAAATAAGAAATTATTGTCTATACCGATTATAGCTAGAACTTGTATAGAAGTTTTTCTTATTTATTACAAAAATACCACTGTGTCCACTTTATATACTGGATATAATTAGAATTGGTGTAAAAAGTTTTCTTACTTGTTACAATAATATCATCATGTCCAAATTCTATATCGATTATAACTAAAACTCGTATAGAAAGTTTTTATCTTTCTTACAAAAATGTCATTGCACCCACTTCCTATATTTGTTACAACTGGTATAAAAAGTGTTATCTTATTTATAGTTATATCACCGCGTCACTTATACATGATGGATTACAACCGATATAAATATTCACTATCACAAGTATATTTTGCATTAGTGGTANAATCATCACTCGTTGAAACGATCATGCAGCAGTTGAAGAGATTAAGGCAATTTAAGAAATTAGCTTCTCATCCTCTGTTGTACAAGATACTGTTCATTCCACATGGTAAATAGAATTTGCCATCAAAATGTGTATTACGTAAGAGTGCAAATACCTCTCTTTCAAGTTCCTGTCTCTTTTGCCGCCCAGTAATTTTCTTTTTCTTCTACAAACAAGAACAAAACCGGGAAAAATGTTTTAGAACAGCGTACACGTATTTTTGTTATCTGAAATTCTGAATGCAAACAAGTGCATTGCTTTATCAAAGAATACAAAAGAAGCATAACCAAAACAAAAAGAGAGAGAGAAATACACATAAAACAAACCAACCACATGTCTCTTCATCTTAAACACTTTACATAAGCCATGTATTAGAAAGTGGGTTAAAAACCCACTTTCTAATACCATGTACGTATTAATTCCATTATATTAGAAAAGTTGAAACCAAAATTTTATTGATCTCTCCAAGATCACAATTTCAGCTAGAAAACTATGGTTTATAGGATGAATGTGATGTGACAAAACTATGATGAGGATTGCAATTTAAAACCATGCTAATTGTGAATGAAATGAATATAAACTTACAATAATCTGAGAAGGAGAGTGAAGAGATGATGAGAAATCTAGAGGGTCCATGGAGGTGCAACCAAGCTTGAAGGTACCCCAACGTCTGGAAGAGACATTAAAACAACAACGGAGGGAGGGGGTGTGAGGTTCATGGAAATGGAAGTGTTGGTGAGAGGATGATGAGAGAATCTTGGGGCCAAAGAAAGAGGTTTTGAGGGTTGATGTAGGAGTAGTTGACGACGTTTGAGAGTGAATGAGACATAAGGGGATTTTGGTTTTGCAGAGTGTTTGAGAAGATGAGAAGGAGCTTTCAGGAGGGTGTTCATGAAGTTGGTTCAGACACACAGATAATAACCGTCTTTGTTGAGGTTGAGGATGCTGGTGGGAGTGGGACATCATGCACAGAACAAAAAAAAGAGGGTGGTGTTTGGTTTGGTCTCTTGGCGTAGCTTGCAATTCTGGTTTAATTTTTGAGAGTACCTGCTATTCGTTCATTCCCATCCTAAGTTCCTTTCTAATTACATCACTTTAAGTAAAGCTACCCTCTCCCTTTTTCTCTTTTACTTTATATATTTTTCTGGTTGGTTGATGTAAAGGTGCCTTTGTAGTTTCTACTTTGTAATTTGTATTACACACATAACTATCATGGGTCAATGTTGACAATGTTTTACAGTTTTCTTTCCCAATAATAAAATAGTTATAAAAAATTAAACTGTTATATTTATAAAAAAAATAAAAGATAATAAAAAGTATTATCAAAACAAATTTTGTATGTCAAATTATTGTTACTCTTTTCAAACCATTAATATTTAAATTCTTATTAAATATTTTTCTTTGAATAACATTTGTCTCTAAAATATATTTATAGAAAAGAAAGATAATTTTTTTAATTGAATATTTTTATTTCAGTTAAAAAAGTTAAATTTTCACAGCAACACATTTAAAAAATTCAATTTTATAATATTTAATAACTAAAAAAATGTATTATTATTCCATGTATGAACTAGTAAGAATAAGAAGAAGAGAAAGTAAAATTGGAGAGGCAACAAGAAACCAGTTTTTACTATTGGTTCCTTGTAAAGAAATTTCATTCAATCCATTCTTCTATATGGAAAAATAGGTCGTGTTTTGAGAAATGAACGGTGAAAATAATCCTACCATTAGAGTGTGGTGCCCATGCTTTGATGTCTTATTTACTGTTTATTCCAAATGGTCCATGCTACCTCTATGTTGTTTCGTCATGCTACTGGCAGAATATTTATAACCAGTTTTTTCTTTGATGATTGATTACTCAATAAATATTTATTTTGTATTTATCTGCCAAGTTTAGAGAGAGATAATATTGTGATTAAGTACTGTGTACTTATTTGTGTGGTAGTTTGAAACATTGAAACCGAAACTAAATATGATTTCATAAACCTTGGCTAATATCTGTGTGTCCCAGGCTATGCAGCTTTTGTTTTCCTTGTTCAATCGAAGGTTTTATATTATGTAATGTCTGTGTGTAGATGCTGACATAATTCTGCAGAAGCTGTGGCAGATTTTGATGCACCAACTAGATTAATGCTAATACTTAATGCATACGATACAAATGCTCTTTTTTGCTGCCTTATGAAGACAAACTTGCTTTATCTAAAATATGTTTATGAAGAAGCTAAGCTTAGTCAAGACGCTGGAATGATACACAGAGCCTGATTGGAGGGTTAGGTCAAAAGAAAAATGGAGCTATCGAGAAAGTCACGTGCAAAAATAGTAATAAGTCTAAACCACTTATACTCTATGTTTCATTTGATTTGTTAAAATATTATTATACGTTTATAATGTAATATATCTTTTACAATATATATATATATATATATATATATATATATATATATATATATATATATATATATCAACATATATAACAATATAATATAAAGTAATATGAATTGTGTACATAATAAATGTTAAGAAGCCTATAGAAAATTTTGTTTGTGTATTCATTTTCCACTAAGCATACAAGCTAAAAAGAATTGTTCTATGTATTTTGTCGTGTGCTATAGTTTAATAAGATTTACGATCCACTTATTCAAATGTTAAAATAGATAAATAAATTTTGTTACGATTTAAAAAATATCTACAAATAGGAATATTTTTTATAAAATGAAATTAATTATTATTTTTATTTATAGTCCAGAGTTTTTAATAATCGAAGAGAAAGTGTTGTGAAACTATGCATAAGAAGATTATACGTGGGAGAAGAGGATACATTAGTGTAAAAGTCTTTTTATACTAATTAAAAAGAGTTTTTTATACTATTTTTAGAATTGGTATAAAAGCAAGGGTATAGAAAATGTTAAACCGGTTTTAAAATTGATATAGAAAGTGTCACTTTTTATACTCGTTAAAGGTACATCTTGTATAAAATAAATCTATTCAAATTTCGCTTGATGTGATAGTGACAGAGGGAGCAACAACCTTAGGTAACCGTGCTTGGCAAGCAACATTAGTGTTGAAAACACAACAATTGTTGTACATGCGATTTCCATAACGTTTAGGAATGGAACCAACGATGGTGACTTTCAAGAGATGAGAGAGTTTAGAGAGCATGGCGTCTCAAACCTCTACTAACAGAGGCAATGGTGAACAACATTGCGAAGAACTACATATTCGATTATGGCTCGTCGAAGACAAAGTTGTGATATCGAAAAAGCTAAAATGTGAATTAGGGAATGGGAAGGAGCAAGCCTCTCCTGAGAGAGAAAGGCTCGTCGATGGTGCATATCCATGGTTGTAAGCTCGATGGTCATGGTTGTAGCTATTGTAGCGGTGACGGTGATTAGAGGAATGTCTAAATCCATGGTGCAGAATTGAGTAAAAAGGTACTCATAAATGTTTGAATTGTGAATGAAGGAAAAAGGTCCTCGCGGGGGTGTTGCTGCTAAGATTGGAAAAATTTAGGGTTTTAGTATATCCTAATTTAAAAAAGAAAAATAAGAAATTATTGTCTATACCGATTATAGCTAGAACTTGTATAGAAGTTTTTCTTATTTATTACAAAAATACCACTGTGTCCACTTTATATACTGGATATAATTAGAATTGGTGTAAAAAGTTTTCTTACTTGTTACAATAATATCATCATGTCCAAATTCTATATCGATTATAACTAAAACTCGTATAGAAAGTTTTTATCTTTCTTACAAAAATGTCATTGCACCCACTTCCTATATTTGTTACAACTGGTATAAAAAGTGTTATCTTATTTATAGTTATATCACCGCGTCACTTATACATGATGGATTACAACCGATATAAATATTCACTATCACAAGTATATTTTGCATTAGTGGTATGAGGAAA
>NW_025904569.1:23780-50277 GCF_018835915.1 Vigna umbellata
ATATATATATATATATATATATATATATATATATATATCAACATATATAACAATATAATATAAAGTAATATGAATTGTGTACATAATAAATGTTAAGAAGCCTATAGAAAATTTTGTTTGTGTATTCATTTTCCACTAAGCATACAAGCTAAAAAGAATTGTTCTATGTATTTTGTCGTGTGCTATAGTTTAATAAGATTTACGATCCACTTATTCAAATGTTAAAATAGATAAATAAATTTTGTTACGATTTAAAAAATATCTACAAATAGGAATATTTTTTATAAAATGAAATTAATTATTATTTTTATTTATAGTCCAGAGTTTTTAATAATCGAAGAGAAAGTGTTGTGAAACTATGCATAAGAAGATTATACGTGGGAGAAGAGGATACATTAGTGTAAAAGTCTTTTTATACTAATTAAAAAGAGTTTTTTATACTATTTTTAGAATTGGTATAAAAGCAGGGGTATAGAAAATGTTAAACCGGTTTTAAAATTGATATAGAAAGTGTCACTTTTTATACTCGTTAAAGGTACATCTGATATAAAATAAATCTATTCAAATTTCGCTTGATGTGATAGTGACAGAGGGAGCAACAACCTTAGGTAACCGTGCTTGGCAAGCAACATTAGTGTTGAAAACACAACAATTGTTGTACATGCGATTTCCATAACGTTTAGGAATGGAACCAACGATGGTGACTTTCAAGAGATGAGAGAGTTTAGAGAGCATGGCGTCTCAAACCTCTACTAACAGAGGCAATGGTGAACAACATTGCGAAGAACTACATATTCGATTATGGCTCGTCGAAGACAAAGTTGTGATATCGAAAAAGCTAAAATGTGAATTAGGGAATGGGAAGGAGCAAGCCTCTCCTGAGAGAGAAAGGCTCGTCGATGGTGCATATCCATGGTTGTAAGCTCGATGGTCATGGTTGTAGCTATTGTAGCGGTGACGGTGATTAGAGGAATGTCTAAATCCATGGTGCAGAATTGAGTAAAAAGGTACTCATAAATGTTTGAATTGTGAATGAAGGAAAAAGGTCCTCGCGGGGGTGTTGCTGCTAAGATTGGAAAAATTTAGGGTTTTAGTATATCCTAATTTAAAAAAGAAAAATAAGAAATTAATGTCTATACCGATTATAGCTAGAACTTGTATAGAAGTTTTTCTTATTTATTACAAAAATAACACTGTGTCCACTTTATATACTGGATATAATTAGAATTGGTGTAAAAAGTTTTCTTACTTGTTACAATAATATCATCATGTCCAAATTCTATATCGATTATAACTAAAACTCGTATAGAAAGTTTTTATCTTTCTTACAAAAATGTCATTGCACCCACTTCCTATATTTGTTACAACTGGTATNATTGTGAATGAAGGAAAAAGGTCCTCGCGGGGGTGTTGCTGCTAAGATTGGAAAAATTTAGGGTTTTAGTATATCCTAATTTAAAAAAGAAAAATAAGAAATTATTGTCTATACCGATTATAGCTAGAACTTGTATAGAAGTTTTTCTTATTTATTACAAAAATACCACTGTGTCCACTTTATATACTGGATATAATTAGAATTGGTGTAAAAAGTTTTCTTACTTGTTACAATAATATCATCATGTCCAAATTCTATATCGATTATAACTAAAACTCGTATAGAAAGTTTTTATCTTTCTTACAAAAATGTCATTGCACCCACTTCCTATATTTGTTACAACTGGTATAAAAAGTGTTATCTTATTTATAGTTATATCACCGCGTCACTTATACATGATGGATTACAACCGATATAAATATTCACTATCACAAGTATATTTTGCATTAGTGGTATGAGGAAAGTTACTTATTATTATTGATTTTAACCAAGTTTTAGTTACCTACTTACTATTATGGTTGAAACTAAGCAAATTTGAAGTATAAATTACCGATCAAAGTAAAAAAATTTCGATATACAAAAATAGGCAAGTCATGGGGGGCCAGACGACTTCCAATGAAGAAGTCGTGCACCCCAAAAACGATTTAAAGACATGGTAATCTATTATCCGACCTTATAATCAATTACCATGTTTTTTTTCATTAAAAGAATTATAAAAAAATTGAAGTTGTAGGGGATTGACGACTTCTCTATTGAAGTCGTGCAGCCCACACATTTTTACTTTTTTATTTTTTAATTTTTTTATTAATTGAAATCATTTATAATTTTTAAATAATATTTTTAAATGTATTTAAAATATTTAAATTACATCTAATTAATAATTAACGTTTTTTAATATTATTAAATAAATAAATTTCATTATTTTAATTATTTTTTGCAATTAAATTAAAGTTCTTATAAAATAATTTCAATTAAATAATTTATAAATATAAATATTGTAATTATGTAATTAAAAATTCAAAAAAAATTATATTTTATTATAATTTATTTTTTGAAATTTTATTATTATAGTATTTTTTTACAGATTATAATTAATTAATAAATATTTTTTTCATTTCAAACAATTTAAATTAATAAAATATTAAATATAAACTATATAAATTAATAAAAATATTAAATATAAAATAATCAAATTAATAAAAATACAAAATAGTTAAAATTGTAGGGATTCACGACTTCTCACCACCACACACTTTCACTTTTTTAAATTTTTTATTATTTAAAATGATTTATAGTTTTTAAATAATGTATTTAAATATGTATAAAATATTTTAAATTATATATAATTAATAATTAAAGTTTTTTAATATTATTAAATAAATAAATTTCATGTTTAAATTATTTTTGTAATTAAAATGATTTTTTTATAAAATGATATTATGTAATTAAAAATTAAAAAAAAATTCATTATAAATTTTTTTTCATATAATAAATTTACTTAAACAAATATTTATTATAAAAAAATTATTATAATTAATTTATTATAATAAAATAAAATAAATTTATGCATTTTTTATTTATGGGAAGTTTATAGCCTTACTTCGTCTGTCAAAAGGATCTGTCTAAACTTGAAGCTGCCAAGATTGCTTTGGAAAGACTAGCATCTCTGGTTCCTCCTCCCACCAGTATAAAGCCTTCCAGCTGTGACATATAGCTAAATATTTGTGTTGACGAAGATGAGAACATGACTATTGAAGCAGCTAAACATAGACTATAGGAATACTGTGAGAGTAAAAAATGGTCTAAGCCAGTATACATATACTTTTTTAAGAAGGGTTATTAAAGGAATAATATTGATTTTCATCTGTGAAACTTTTGACATGTTGACTAACTAGTTATTTATTCGCAATGGTTCACATGATTGAGAAGGATTTCGATCCTTCTCATGAAAGGAGATTTATTTGTTCTGTTTAGATAACTGTGGAAGAAGAGGCGTGACTCCTTCAAATATCTGGCTAAGAAAAATCTAGGGTGAAGGATGCCCAAAACTCTACTCCTTCAATGATGCTTATGGGCCTTATTTGAGGAGTAATCTCAAACAATAAGTGATGTTGTAATAAATTATATTGAAATTACAAAAATAAAAAATAAAAAATGCATAATTTTTTTATTTCATTATAATAAATATTTGTTTAAGTAAATTTATTATATTAAACAAAAATAAATTGATAATGAAATATAATTTTTAATTACATAATTACAATAATTATAGTTATAAATTATTTAATTAAAATCATTTTATAAAAAATTTAATTCAATTACAAAAAAATTAAAACCATGAATTTTATTTATTTAATAATATTAAAAAACTTTAATTATTAATTATATATAATTTAATATATTTTATATACATACATTTAAATACATTATTTAAAAATTATAAATCATTTTAAATAATAAAAGAAATTACAAAGTTAAAATGTGTGGAGTGCACGACTTCAAGACAATAAGTCATCAATCCCTATAATTTTAATTATTTTACATTTTTATTAATTTAAATAGTTTATATTTACTTTTTTTTATTAATTTAAATAGTTTATAATGAAAAAAATTGTTATTAATTAATTATAATTTGTAAAAAAATATACTATAATTATAAAATTTCAAAAAAATAAATTATAATGAAATATAATTTTTTTGAATTTTTAATTACATAATTACAATATTTATAGTTATAAATTATTTAATTGAAGTTATTTTATAAAAAATTTAATTTAATTACAAAAATAATTAAAATCGTGAAATTTATTTATTTAATAATATTAAAAAAATTTAATTATTAATTAGATATAATCTTAATTATTTTAAATACATTTAAAAACATTATTTACAAATTATTAACGTTTTTATTTAATAAGAAAATTAAAATAAAAGTAAAAATGTGTAGGCGGTGCACGAATGCAATAGGAGAAGTCGTCAACCTTCACTACAACTTCAATTTTTTTTTATTCTTTTATGAAAAAAGGCATGGTAATCGATTACAAGGCCGGGTAATCGATTATCATACCCTTAAATCGGTTTTGGGTGCACAATTTCACCTCCTACCACTGTGTCAGGGTGAAGTTGTGCAGGAGGCACAACTTCTTCATTTGAAGTTGTTTGGGACTCTTACGACTTACCTATTTTTGTAATTCGAAATTTTTTTGCCTATATCGATAATTTATACTTCAAATTTGCCTAGTTTTGTACAAAAACCTACTATTATTGATTCCAAATCAGTCTTCATTTTCATGGTAGAGACTAACAGTAAGTAACTATAACCTTGGTAACTAATAATGTAAGGGTACTATAAAATTTTAATTCATAAATCAATTATAACTTTTTATTAGTAATATAAACTATTTTAATTGTTACTAATTTTTAGTTTATAATATAGTCTAACTTAGTAAATATAATGATTAATTAATTTTTGTCCCTAAATTTGGTTACTAGTAGTGTTTATCCATTTTACAACTTGTTACAGTAGTACAATTGTAACTACCCAAATTTCTTCTAATATACATTCACTAAGTACTCAATAATCATAAGATCAGTGTGATAATAATTGGAAATGAATTACCGTTCTTAAAGCTAAACAACACTGTATTTCAAAATACATTAAAACAAATCATAAGTACTTCAAAACATAAAATAGGAACTTAATACAGTTTTTAAAAAAAGTTAAACATATTCTTTAAGATATTATTGTGTTAATCCTTTAGTTTCCTGTTACATATCCCACGCTAGTGTTATCATAAACTGTTACCATTATTCCCATATATAAAAATGACTTAAATATTTTTTTTTCTTGTTTTAGCTGATTTTGTTTAACGTGAGACTCTTTTTTTGGATGTTCAATGTGATTCCTATTTTGGTAAATTATGTTTAATTTGATCATTTTTTATGATCCCGTCTAAATTGTTAATAAAAGATAAATAATGTGTGCAACGACTTTGTTCAACGTGAGACTCATTTTTTTGGATGTTCAATGTGGTTCATATTTCGGTAAATTGTGTTCAATTTGATCATTTTTTATGATGTTGTCTAAATTGTTAACAAAAGATGAATATAGTGTGTCACAGGTCAATTCGTGGTGTTATTCATAACTTTTAAATTTGTTATTTTTTTAATATTTTCTTAATTTAAAAAATGTTGTCGACGTATCAAGTCAATATTGTATCACCTGACAGTGTCAGTATCACATGTCAAGTTAGTGTTAGTGTGCGTGTCAAGTTAGTGTCAGTGTGCATGTCAAGTTAGTGTTAGTGTCACATGTCAAGCTAATATCACTGTCATGTGACAAGTCGGTATTAGTGTCAATGCGACGTTTCAATCTCTTATAGTTAATTTAGTCCTAATTTTTGTTATTTTTTTTTTCAATTTAGTTCCAATTTTTGTTAATTTTGATCAATTTAGTTCTAATTTTTTTCCTCTTTAAATTGAAACCAAATTTAATTTTTATTAAAATTTAGATTTTTATTAAATATATTTTTTTCATTATTTTTAAACCAACTATAACTATATTATTGAGATATAATTATTATATTTATGTTTGATATGTTCTACATATAAAAATTAGGTTAGAGGTTGTTTAAAAATAATGAAGAATTTTTTTTCAAATAATAAAGAATTCTCCATCTAATTAAAAATAAAGTAAATTTTTCCTTCTAATTTTAGAAATAAATTAGAATTTTTCTTCAAATTTTAAAAGTAATCAAGAGTTTCTGTATAATTTTAAAAATAATGAAGACTTTTCCTTTTAATTTTAAAAATAATGAATAATTTTTCTTCTAATTTTAAAAATAGTGAAAAAATTTCCTTCTAATTTTAAAAATGACAAACAATTTTCCTTCTAATTTAAAAAATAATTAAAAAATTTCTTTCTAATTTTAAAAGTAATTAAAAAATTTCTTTCTAATTTTAAAAGTAATTAAAAAAATTTCTTTCTAATTTTAAAAGTAATGAAGAATTTTTCATCTAATTTTAAAAATAATGATCAATTAAATAAAATTAATAAAAATTAAGACTGAATTGAATACAAGACATTAACACGTGACACTAATACTTACACGTGATACTAATACTGACTTGACACGTGACAATGACAATAACTTGACATGTGACATTGACATTGACTTAACACGTGACATTGACATTACCACATCACATCATGTTGGCTTGTTACCTGATAACTTTTTTTAAATATTTTTTTTAAAATTTAAAAATTAAAAAAATTAAAAATTTTAAAAAAAATTAAAAAAATCAGGAAGTGACAAATGACACAATAAGTTGACATGTGACATTGACATTACCACATGACACAATGTTGTGGATAACTTTTTTTAAATTAAGAAAAAATTAAAAATTAAAAAAATAAAATANCTAATTTTAAAAATAATGATCAATTAAATAAAATTAATAAAAATTAAGACTGAATTGAATACAAGACATTAACACGTGACACTAATACTTACACGCGACACTACTACTGACTTGACACGTGACAATGACAATAACTTGACATGTGACATTGACATTGACTTAACACGTGACATTGACATTACCACATCACATCATGTTGGCTTGTTACCTGATAACTTTTTTTAAATATTTTTTTTAAAATTTAAAAATTAAAAAAATTAAAAATTTTAAAAAAAATTAAAAAAATCAGGAAGTGACAAATGACACAATAAGTTGACATGTGACATTGACATTACCACATGACACAATGTTGTGGATAACTTTTTTTAAATTAAGAAAAAATTAAAAATTAAAAAAATAAAATAAAATAAAAAAATTAAAAGAATTAAAAAAATCATGAAGTGATACGTGACACACTTTGTTAATCTTTAGTTAACAATTTAAATGACATCATGAAAAAAGACAAAATTTAACATAATTTACTAAAATAAAAATCACATTGAACATTTAAAAAAATGACTGTCACATATAACAAAGTCGACAAAAATAGAGAATAAAAGAGTACTTAAACCTATAAAAATATATAAACATCGTACTAGAAAGGAAACAAAAGACACACAAATACAAGAGTAAGCTAATGAAAAAAATTTGATTAGAAATAATATACCAAAAGTAGTAATATATCAAACTAATTATGAATAATATCAAAGTATATTTGATAGAAAATAAGTTATTGAATCATCTTGCCTCATTTCTCCATATATTACTACACAAATATTCGTTAAATGAACATTCTTTCTAAAAATCAACGAACATTCTTTCTAAAAATCAACGTAAAAGCTCACATAATACATTTAGAAGAAGTATAATATGAAAGCACTAATAACTTAAAATAAAAATTATGAAAACAAGTCTTTAAGATATTTTTATACGGACTAGAATGCAAACCCATAAGTCCATTATTATGCGGGATGAACTAATAAAATTAATCCACTATTCTTGTGCAAGGTGGGTCAACTAATAGACAAATTAGAATAAAGTGAATCAATATGTATATTATCCTACAATAAAGGTAGAAGTGAATATACTTCTTAGTGGTGATTACAATCTTATCACGATGAGGATGTATAGTCTATGAACTTTGAATAGTTATAATGATTATATATAAATATGAGGGATAATGATACTTTAACAATATTTTTTTGACAACATTTTAACATCATCTATGTGTCATTATGTGATTGGTTAAAAATTACTCCACAATCAATAATAATAATCATAAACACCAATATAAAGCAATCATAGAATACACGTAGATGATCTTAAAATGTTGTCAAAAAAATGTTGTCAAAATATCATTATCCAAATATGAGTGTCCTAGTGGCATAATAAAAAGATATAACATTTGGTGGGGATGTTACATTTATTCCAAATAATAATTTATAACTTTTAAAACAATAATATATATAACATAATATAAAAATATTAGAAAAGTGACACTTGAATATTTAAATTTTAAAAAGATAATCATCTACCTCATTATTAGTGAAATTTAAGTATAGATTGAGATATTGGAATACCAAAATTCTTTGGATAGGGAGGGAATATGGCGAGATGAATAGGACAACAATAGGAGTTGGAAACACAAGGTTGTAGTGTAAGAGGGAGTAGAGAAAGTATATGAGAAGGTGCAAAAGGCTAGAAAAAGGTGATATAATTGTACTTGTATATCATTCTGAATAGTTTCTTGCCAATTATTAAATTATGTTTATATGAGTAAAAATAAAAATAAAAAATCCCAAAACTTTACTTTTATCTATATAAAATTTACACGTCAACCCAATTCTTATTTCAATTAGAACCTTATCATAGAAACAAAATGGATTATCAAAACTTTAATTTCCTTAACAAAAACTATAATTAAGATTTTTTTTTAAAACAAAAATTGACTTGGTTGTGAAAGAGAATTATATTTATTTAGAAAAAAAAAGTTTAGTAGCTCTAACTTTTTACATCAATGAGCGGCCAACATCTCAGATTCTTTTAAATTTAAGACATTATAGTACAATAAAAAAATTTCTTGTTCAATGAAATGAGTTATTATCATGTGTTCACAACTCCATACTAAGATATCATAGCACGAACTATCAGTTTATTACCACCAACCATTCAGGAAACTGTACTTGAAAGATAGAACAATAAAAACCTATACAAATTAATTGATAATGTCACCACTAACAGAGTGATGGAGTCATGAATGATAATGTTAAACTCAAAATTGTTGAAGCTTAGTCTTTATGCACAACTTGCTCAATAGCAAGAACAACGCAAAGTTATCCACACCTAAGACTTATCAAACTAGCTCTACCAAACTTTTTCATGTGATGTACTACTTTACATAGTTGTCGGGCACAGATTACAAGCTGTATCACCAATCAATGTTGTGGACAAAACATCTTTAATTCGCCCAAGATGAAATACAGGGATTGGAACTGTTGAAATTATTTCTTTTGGAAGGTTATCATGCAGAAAAATGCCAGCATGCGACTAATTATTCCCATCACGATAAGAAGGCCTAAGCATTGATACCAATGTTTAAGATCATACCCAGAAGAATAAAGAGCACCACATCGACTTATTAACCAAACTCCAGCATATCTGCATGTGAGAAACTCGTCTTAAAATTAGCATATGGAAAAAAACAAGGGATGTTTTACCATTTGATAAGTCAAACCTTTTAGCATTTGATATCACAAATGCTTCAAGAGCCCACTTGGTGTAGCACAAATCTGACAGATATTTAACATATTTGCTATCATCTTCGTTTTGATAGGTTGCTACAAGAGTCAAAACCACTGGAAGTAAGGCTGACCACTGCATAATGCCACAAATTACTTGTAATAAGTAATATTAATGAAGACAGAAAAATCACGTAAAGTGGAACCAGATTTAAAAGCTTACCAGTTGGGCTGGACCTGGCTGTAAGAAGATTGCTAACACATAAGCTATGCCAGTGACACAATAGACTAAACATAGTAGAACAAAATAGTTATCTATGACTGATGATCTTGGATTGTTGAAGAAATAGAACATAGAAAGGTAAACTAGTGGCTTGATAACTGTGCTAAAATGGTCAACAGTATCCTTTGATAGAAAGTAAGCCAAACTGCTCATGCCTGAAGAGCTTTCCCGCCAATAGTGCAACTTATCCAATGAGAATGATCTCAAAGCCGCAATCTTAGAAAGGAGTGCTGCAAGTAAAGCATCAGTTACCTTACAAAGTAGATAACCTGACATCAATAACAACAACAACAAATTGCTAGCAATACACTCATTTCAACACACTTAGTACTATTACTATTAGAAATCACTTTATTAGATGAACCCGAGTTCAGATTTAGTGAGTCACACTCATTATTTTGTGATTTATAATAAATTTCAATCGATGAGGAAGGTGTGTTCAAAAGTATGTGTTAAAGAGTGTATTACTAACACTTTTCTGGTTAACAAATTGATATGAAACTTACATACTGCTATCACAGTGTATGTGTAACCAGTTGCTCCAAATGATTCATCACTCACTTTGGCAAGTGTACCTAAGCAAAGGCCAGCTAGTAGCAAAATCAAGAAATCCACAGCCTGTGTTCTAGCTTCTCTTAGTCTTTGCTTACCCACTCTGCAATGAACCAAAATCAAATAAATAAATAAATAAACTGAAAACTGATTGAAATATTCCCTCCCTCTTGTAATTTATTACCTTCCAAGAAAGTACTTGTATTGGTTGAACACTCCTGGTGTAACCCGATTGGACAGATCATGTGAAGCTAAGAAGTTAATGTGAAGGATATCCTTCTTCATCTCAACATTGCACTTTACATCCTGCCAAAGTTCTCCAGCAAAAGAAGGTGCTTCTTCTTCTCCACCAGTTGCTGCTCCACTTGATGAGCCTTCACCACTTGGGGCGGACATTCCTTCAACACTCTGTAGCATATCCATGGGCACGGGGTACCCATTATGAAGCATCCATCTCACAGGCAGTTGTTTATAGGTCACTCCTAAGCTTGGGCTTAATTTTACTATTCCTTCTAAAATGTCAATGAAGTAATCTGGAGGGTTGACACGGTCAGGGACATTGATTCCCATGCTTGAGAAATACTCTTCCACTTTGTTCACTGGTCCATGATACACTGTAAGACCTCCTTTTGCAAGTAGTATAAAATCGTCAAACATCTTGAACAAGGTGTAACTGGAGACCACACATGCACAAAAAGGCATTATTTTCAGTAGATGACACCATTGTGTGATATATCAGGTACATTTTAGCAAACTCACAGGTTAGACTAGTTAGTGTCTATCACTCTAGTTCATGAGATTTTCTAAACCTTTATTCAGCTCTAAACTCTTAAAAAAGTCATTTATTTATCTTTTTATACTATACTTTTTTATTAAGGAGAGAGGTGAATGACTTTTTGCTGCCATGGATTTAAAGAGGGTCTAGAAAAGTGGAGGATTGAAGTAACCAAGGTTTAGAATTCCAAGAGACTAATCTTGGGGGTTCACTTAAGATGTGTTTTGATCTGTGTAGAAAAATTGTGAAAATTACCTCGGTTGGTGAAGGACCATACATATGTTTACACCTTCAAGAGCTTCACGTCTAAGTGCTCTTAGAAGTAATTGAGAAGATGAGCTATCCAAACCAGATGTGGGTTCATCCAAAATTAGAAGGGAAGGTTCCATGACCATTTCCAATCCAACGTTTACTCTTTTCCTTTGACCTCCAGAGATTCCTCGTTTCTCCACTGTTCCGACTAAAGAATCTCGTATTGCCTGTAGACCTAATGACTCGATGACTCTTTCAACCACTAACACCTTTTCTTCTTTTGGTAGATCAGCAGGGAGTCTACAGTGTCATACATAGTAAAAAAGTAAAAGAGAAAACCTGATTGTAAGAAAACATGTTCAATATAGTCATTAACGTTTTATCAACAGAACTCGTGAAAAATTGCAGCCAAATAATTAACCTGAACATGTTATAAAACGTACTTGTTTAACATAAAAAGTCGTGGTAGAGAACAAATGCTTATCATATTATAGTATACCTGCATCTAGCACTGAACCATAAATTCTCCTCCACTGTCAAATTTCCATGCACAATATCATCTTGTGGCACAAACCCAATGATTTTCTTGTATGACCTGATAGAAGATTCCTGACCATTTACATGAACTTGCCCAGTCGTGTGACATCCAGTTGCTTTTCCAGTTAAAGCAGAAAGAAATGTTGTTTTGCCAGCCCCGGATGGGCCCATGACAGCTGAAACTCTACCAGGATAAAGTTTACCGGTTACACATCTCAATAAATGTTTGTTTTTCCCTTTCAAAGTGAGGGTTAAATCTTTAAAAGCAACTTCAATAGTAGGTCTCTTCCTGATCTCAATATCACTAGCCATTGAAATTACTCCAGAAAAGGTTAAGTTTTTGTTTTGTTCAGCTAAAGCCTTTTCTTTTTCAATCTGACCATATGCATACTTGAAAATTTGACTTTGAGTATGTAATTGTTTGCCCCTTGGTGCTTGCTTTTTCACATTTTTATCTCCTATCTCAACATTAAACCCCTCTGGATTATCGGGGTTTTGCTCAATATCATTTAGTATTTTTGAGAGATTGTTTTTATCCTTTTTCTTGCCTTTACCAGCAGGTGGAATAGCAGAATCTGAATGTTTAGAACCAAAACCTTTCAACTCTGGCTTCTTTGAAGTTTTGCGTGAAAATGTACGTGATAGTTGCGATTGTAGTCCCACTGCATGCTTTTTAGCAATATCTTTCGCAGATTTCCATTTTTCACGGGCTTGGGTTTCTCTCACACTTTGAACAGCCCTCTCTCGAGTACTTGCTTGTCTTCTTTCTCGAGTTGCAAGAACTTGATCAGAACAATTGTATATGATAATAAGCAAAAAACACAAGCCAGCCTGTGTTGAAAAATTAAGAGTCAGTTCTATTGGATCATGATGGACCTGTAGCCTAAACGTGCTAAAACTTGTATCCAGAAATTTTTTTTAATTCTGTAACACTCTACCANGATTGAGATATTGGAATACCAAAATTCTTTGGATAGGGAGGGAATATGGCGAGATGAATAGGACAACAATAGGAGTTGGAAACACAAGGTTGTAGTGTAAGAGGGAGTAGAGAAAGTATATGAGAAGGTGCAAAAGGCTAGAAAAAGGTGATATAATTGTACTTGTATATCATTCTGAATAGTTTCTTGCCAATTATTAAATTATGTTTATATGAGTAAAAATAAAAATAAAAAATCCCAAAACTTTACTTTTATCTATATAAATTTACACGGCAACCCAATTCTTATTTCAATTAGAACCTTATCATAGAAACAAAATGGATTATCAAAACTTTAATTTCCTTAACAAAAACTATAATTAAGATTTTTTTTTAAAACAAAAATTGACTTGGTTGTGAAAGAGAATTATATTTATTTAGAAAAAAAAAGTTTAGTAGCTCTAACTTTTTACATCAATGAGCGGCCAACATCTCAGATTCATTTAAATTTAAGACATTATAGTACAATAAAAAATTTTCTTGTTCAATGAAATGAGTTATTATCATGTGTTCACAACTCCATACTAAGATATCATAGCACGAACTATCAGTTTATTACCACCAACCATTCAGGAAACTGTACTTGAAAGATAGAACAATAAAAACCTATACAAATTAATTGATAATGTCACCACTAACAGAGTGATGGAGTCATGAATGATAATGTTAAACTCAAAATTGTTGAAGCTTAGTCTTTATGCACAACTTGCTCAATAGCAAGAACAACGCAAAGTTATCCACACCTAAGACTTATCAAACTAGCTCTACCAAACTTTTTCATGTGATGTACTACTTTACATAGTTGTCGGGCACAGATTACAAGCTGTATCACCAATCAATGTTGTGGACAAAACATCTTTAATTCGCCCAAGATGAAATACAGGGATTGGAACTGTTGAAATTATTTCTTTTGGAAGGTTATCATGCAGAAAAATGCCAGCATGCGACTAATTATTCCCATCACGATAAGAAGGCCTAAGCATTGATACCAATGTTTAAGATCATACCCAGAAGAATAAAGAGCACCACATCGACTTATTAACCAAACTCCAGCATATCTGCATGTGAGAAACTCGTCTTAAAATTAGCATATGGAAAAAAACAAGGGATGTTTTACCATTTGATAAGTCAAACCTTTTAGCATTTGATATCACAAATGCTTCAAGAGCCCACTTGGTGTAGCACAAATCTGACAGATATTTAACATATTTGCTATCATCTTCGTTTTGATAGGTTGCTACAAGAGTCAAAACCACTGGAAGTAAGGCTGACCACTGCATAATGCCACAAATTACTTGTAAAAAGTAATATTAATGAAGACAGAAAAATCACGTAAAGTGGAACCAGATTTAAAAGCTTACCAGTTGGGCTGGACCTGGCTGTAAGAAGATTGCTAACACATAAGCTATGCCAGTGACACAATAGACTAAACATAGTAGAACAAAATAGTTATCTATGACTGATGATCTTGGATTGTTGAAGAAATAGAACATAGAAAGGTAAACTAGTGGCTTGATAACTGTGCTAAAATGGTCAACAGTATCCTTTGATAGAAAGTAAGCCAAACTGCTCATGCCTGAAGAGCTTTCCCGCCAATAGTGCAACTTATCCAATGAGAATGATCTCAAAGCCGCAATCTTAGAAAGGAGTGCTGCAAGTAAAGCATCAGTTACCTTACAAAGTAGATAACCTGACATCAATAACAACAACAACAAATTGCTAGCAATACACTCATTTCAACACACTTAGTACTATTACTATTAGAAATCACTTTATTAGATGAACCCGAGTTCAGATTTAGTGAGTCACACTCATTATTTTGTGATTTATAATAAATTTCAATCGATGAGGAAGGTGTGTTCAAAAGTATGTGTTAAAGAGTGTATTACTAACACTTTTCTGGTTAACAAATTGATATGAAACTTACATACTGCTATCACAGTGTATGTGTAACCAGTTGCTCCAAATGATTCATCACTCACTTTGGCAAGTGTACCTAAGCAAAGGCCAGCTAGTAGCAAAATCAAGAAATCCACAGCCTGTGTTCTAGCTTCTCTTAGTCTTTGCTTACCCACTCTGCAATGAACCAAAATCAAATAAATAAATAAATAAACTGAAAACTGATTGAAATATTCCCTCCCTCTTGTAATTTATTACCTTCCAAGAAAGTACTTGTATTGGTTGAACACTCCTGGTGTAACCCGATTGGACAGATCATGTGAAGCTAAGAAGTTAATGTGAAGGATATCCTTCTTCATCTCAACATTGCACTTTACATCCTGCCAAAGTTCTCCAGCAAAAGAAGGTGCTTCTTCTTCTCCACCAGTTGCTGCTCCACTTGATGAGCCTTCACCACTTGGGGCGGACATTCCTTCAACACTCTGTAGCATATCCATGGGCACGGGGTACCCATTATGAAGCATCCATCTCACAGGCAGTTGTTTATAGGTCACTCCTAAGCTTGGGCTTAATTTTACTATTCCTTCTAAAATGTCAATGAAGTAATCTGGAGGGTTGACACGGTCAGGGACATTGATTCCCATGCTTGAGAAATACTCTTCCACTTTGTTCACTGGTCCATGATACACTGTAAGACCTCCTTTTGCAAGTAGTATAAAATCGTCAAACATCTTGAACAAGGTGTAACTGGAGACCACACATGCACAAAAAGGCATTATTTTCAGTAGATGACACCATTGTGTGATATATCAGGTACATTTTAGCAAACTCACAGGTTAGACTAGTTAGTGTCTATCACTCTAGTTCATGAGATTTTCTAAACCTTTATTCAGCTCTAAACTCTTAAAAAAGTCATTTATTTATCTTTTTATACTATACTTTTTTATTAAGGAGAGAGGTGAATGACTTTTTGCTGACATGGATTTAAAGAGGGTCTAGAAAAGTGGAGGATTGAAGTAACCAAGGTTTAGAATTCCAAGAGACTAATCTTGGGGGTTCACTTAAGATGTGTTTTGATCTGTGTAGAAAAATTGTGAAAATTACCTCGGTTGGTGAAGGACCATACATATGTTTACACCTTCAAGAGCTTCACGTCTAAGTGCTCTTAGAAGTAATTGAGAAGATGAGCTATCCAAACCAGATGTGGGTTCATCCAAAATTAGAAGGGAAGGTTCCATGACCATTTCCAATCCAACGTTTACTCTTTTCCTTTGACCTCCAGAGATTCCTCGTTTCTCCACTGTTCCGACTAAAGAATCTCGTATTGCCTGTAGACCTAATGACTCGATGACTCTTTCAACCACTAACACCTTTTCTTCTTTTGGTAGATCAGCAGGGAGTCTACAGTGTCATACATAGTAAAAAAGTAAAAGAGAAAACCTGATTGTAAGAAAACATGTTCAATATAGTCATTAACGTTTTATCAACAGAACTCGTGAAAAATTGCAGCCAAATAATTAACCTGAACATGTTATAAAACGTACTTGTTTAACATAAAAAGTCGTGGTAGAGAACAAATGCTTATCATATTATAGTATACCTGCATCTAGCACTGAACCATAAATTCTCCTCCACTGTCAAATTTCCATGCACAATATCATCTTGTGGCACAAACCCAATGATTTTCTTGTATGACCTGATAGAAGATTCCTGACCATTTACATGAACTTGCCCAGTCGTGTGACATCCAGTTGCTTTTCCAGTTAAAGCAGAAAGAAATGTTGTTTTGCCAGCCCCGGATGGGCCCATGACAGCTGAAACTCTACCAGGATAAAGTTTACCGGTTACACATCTCAATAAATGTTTGTTTTTCCCTTTCAAAGTGAGGGTTAAATCTTTAAAAGCAACTTCAATAGTAGGTCTCTTCCTGATCTCAATATCACTAGCCATTGAAATTACTCCAGAAAAGGTTAAGTTTTTGTTTTGTTCAGCTAAAGCCTTTTCTTTTTCAATCTGACCATATGCATACTTGAAAATTTGACTTTGAGTATGTAATTGTTTGCCCCTTGGTGCTTGCTTTTTCACATTTTTATCTCCTATCTCAACATTAAACCCCTCTGGATTATCGGGGTTTTGCTCAATATCATTTAGTATTTTTGAGAGATTGTTTTTATCCTTTTTCTTGCCTTTACCAGCAGGTGGAATAGCAGAATCTGAATGTTTAGAACCAAAACCTTTCAACTCTGGCTTCTTTGAAGTTTTGCGTGAAAATGTACGTGATAGTTGCGATTGTAGTCCCACTGCATGCTTTTTAGCAATATCTTTCGCAGATTTCCATTTTTCACGGGCTTGGGTTTCTCTCACACTTTGAACAGCCCTCTCTCGAGTACTTGCTTGTCTTCTTTCTCGAGTTGCAAGAACTTGATCAGAACAATTGTATATGATAATAAGCAAAAAACACAAGCCAGCCTGTGTTGAAAAATTAAGAGTCAGTTCTATTGGATCATGATGGACCTGTAGCCTAAACGTGCTAAAACTTGTATCCAGAAATTTTTTTTAATTCTGTAACACTCTACCATTAAAAATATGCTTAGGATAAGGATATTTAAGTTAACCTATTTCAAGTAAAACTACTCCCCTTTGCAAAAGAGGTGTTGCCTAGAACTAGAAAATGATGAGAACAAATATCGTTTTGAAGTAAAACTAAACAAAATCATGGTTCACACTTCATAATGACTTTGTTGTTTGTTGTATGTCTTAGCTAATAACTTATGTACAAGTAGTTCTTTTCAAAACAAAAATGTGTAAATAATACTCACAAAAATCAAGACACCATATGCAGTAATATTTTGATTCGCTGAATTAGGCTCACAAGTTGCCAATTTGAAACATCCTGAGATACACAGAGAGAGAGAGAGAGAGATTCATCAGAGCTATTTCATGCCACATTTCACACCCATGATGTCCAACAAATATATTGCTTGTAAAATTAAAGTGATATATCAAAAGATTAAGAGTGATATATGTTAACATGCTTGTCAACTCCTCTATTCGAGAATACTTGACACAACTAATAACTCACCTGCATTCACATTGTACAGATTTCCTAAACTTCAGAATAGAGAAAGAGAATGCTTACTACTAAAATCAACATAGAAAGATCAAATAATTAATAGGCTTGGACAACTTACGCTCTGGAGAAGTAGAACCTGTTCTGCAATAGTACCTATAATTCATATATAAAAGTAGTTTAGAATATACAAATGACGTGAGAAAATAAGAAGTAAAACAAGTGATTTATAACAGAGTCTGTAAAAGCATTTAGTAACATGATAAGCAGTGAGAAACTAAGAGTTTCAGGAATAGATATCAATACCCTTTATTGCAAGGATTTTTTACAATTGTAGAGGGACAAAACGACCCTGGTGAGCAGAATACCTCACTGCTACTCGCAATATCTGCCCAGATATCTGCCCCACCACAAGTATGGTTAGGCTTTCCAGGAGGTAGCTGATAACGATATCTGCATATTGATTCTGTTGATAAATATTAAAGTGTGCCAAAAACAAGAATGTAGAACGATTAAAACGATTAGAACTAAAAGAGACGGACTTACGGTTGACATACTCCACTAGTCTTATTGAGTTGTCCAAGAGGACAATAAGACCCCAATGGGCAAGCTTCAGTAGTAAACCAAAAATACGCAACAAATGAATGAAATTAGAACATCCAAACACATTCACATTACTACTTATATACAATATTCTTTGGTTTGAACCTATCAGAGTGTATATCACATTAGTGGACAAGGCCAATAGCAGATAGATAAATAAAAGCAATGACTAATGGTATGATGTTGCTGTATGAACATAAATGCTTACGTATCATGCAAGTGAGACCACGAGGGCAAAAGAACCCTTCACAACAAGGTAGGCAATCTAAAGATCTAACAGGGATATCTTTCTTGGTACTGTCAATGTCTACTTTTTGATTAGCTTTACACCCCCATCCGGGTTCACAACCATTAACCCATGAGGTCAAATTACAATTTATGTTGGGCTTCAAGAAGTTGGATCTTGACTTCCCACCAGCAAAACTTTGGCCATAAGCTAGTATTTCTGCTTCTGTGCACATGCGTTGTGTAATATCTCCTAAATATACCAAAACAGAACACAAATTATCCCAAAAACTTGGGAAAAAACTAAAACGACTTGACAAAGATTCATGCAAGGTGTATCACAAAATGGTAACAAAAAGATCCCCACAACAACTTTTCCCCTGCATCATCATCAATACTGATAGGATCATATAAATTCTTTATATTTGTGTTACATTTGTGTGTGCATGAAATCTTTTGTGCATTTATCATCTACACAAACATCTCAATGGAAGTCTATTTTTTAATGATGAAGGTAATTAAGCAGAACCTCTCATTTGCTGGGCACAGATGGTCAAAAAGGTAAGATCTTTGCTGAAATTGAATGCCCCATTCCAATCAGCGTCCCTGGAGGAAAACAAAACGACACATTTGAATCAACATTATTTAAGACAATGATAAAGGTATTTGCTCATAGCTTGTGATGAAAACATTCAAGATGGGACTCACACATCAACTACGCAATAACCCAACTGTTGTTTTATTACTTTCTTGAACACAGATGTATAATTGGCCATGCCACTATATACATCTTGGGCTAATATCTCAAGAGCGCCACCGCCACCACCACCACCTCCTTCTCCGTCACTACTCTGACCAAAAACTAGCTTTGGCCCCACAATGAAGCTTATTAATACAACAAATGTTACAAAAGGAACCTTCCTTGTCTGGTTAGGAAGATTCATCATCATATATATTATTTACAATGTGGAAGATTTATTAATTTATATCAGAAGAAAGGGAAAAAACTATAGGTACATAGGGTTGGATTCATGATGAAAAGAAGCATAATAACACATAGAGGCTAAGATGATAATGGAGGATTGAGAACCAGAATGTAGAAGAAGAGAGAGAAAGAAAGCGCATGAGTTTCGTATTCACATTTTCCTAAAGGAAATGGCGACAAAGAGGAAGAGTTGGCTATGTATAGGGAAACAACATTTGCCGATATCATGATTGAATACACTTATAAATTCACCAATCAAAAACCAATGTATACAAAAACATGTGCATTTTTGCTAGGATGCTGTTGCAATTAAGACAAGTGTCACACTCATAATTTGGTTTCTTTAAATGACTCATTTCTAACTTCACACTACACCATATTTTAATTTTCACCAATACTAACATTTCAACATCTTTCAATCCACAACTTATATATATATATATATATATATATATATATATATATATATATATATATGTATATATACTTTTTAAATAGGCACATTTGTTTTTATATAACTATTTTACTTTTAATAAATATATCATAAGATATAAAATATAAACATTAATAACCATATATAAATTGTCTAGTATGCACAATGTAAAGTTTACTTTTATATATAGTTTATTTGGAAGTATGTTTTTATATGAAAAAATTATGGGTTTAATACGTATTTTGGTCCCTCTTTTCGTAGGGTCTGTTCAAATTGGTCCTACTTTTTTTCAAAAGTTCACAAAGATCCCACTTTTCGCAAAAACGATGCACGTTAGTCCTTTTTTAGGTTTAATATGTATTTTGGTCCCTCTTTTCGTAGGGTCTGTTCAAATTGGTCCTACTTTTTTTCAAAAGTTCGAAGGAGAATGGCCAACTGAGAGAGAACATGAGGTCTTTAAGAAGAATGAGTATTGTAAGGGTCTTAAGTTAAGTGAAAATTGGAAGGAGTAGTCAAGTTTCTCAGCAAGTGGATGTTTAGAGTCAAGTTTAGAATGATGGTTCAAGATAATTGGTTCGTATAGAAGAAATGTTTGATCATGGCTAAGATGAGAGATTTCAAGTGTTGAAGGAAGAAGTATATCAGAATGTCAGTTGGGTAGGAAAGTATAAGGTTAGAGAATTAAGAGCACAGTGGATGAAGAAATGAGGAGAAAAGGGTTTTAGAACAAATGACGAAGGGTGGTCACAGTATAAGTTGTGAAAGAGGGTGTCGCGAATGATTAGAGTTTGGGTTAGTTGAGATGTTCAGAGTATGAGTTGCATGCTGTGATAAAGTCAATTTTCATCGAATGTGGTTTTATGGTGATGTTCAGTGACCGCTGAGTCAATCAGATAGAAGGGGAATGTTGAATGATGGGTTGCAAAAGCAGTGAGTTGGTAAGTTCAATAAGGTCAGAGGATTGGTGTTGCTGGTTAAGGGTATTTTGATATTTAAAGGATTCAAGATAGGGTCTGTAATTCGGAAGATTCAGAGTTTGAAGATGGCATTCTTGAAGAAGACGGTTTTAGTAATTTGGGTCGAAATGATGCATGAAGAATTTAAGTGTGTGGCGTTTGTGTGTTAACCTAAGGGCTCGTTTTTGAAGTTTTATAATAGAGTGGATTTTCTTGGCAAGGAAGGAAAGCGAGATGGTGCTCAAAGTATAGTTGAAACCAAAGCTGGAAGCAAGTGTTGGGAATCCAAGATGTTTGAAAATTATAGGGAAAAAGAGATGGCAAGTTCTTTCATACATTTGAGGTGTGATCATAGGGGAGGATGGATTGTTTCAATTCGATTTTGGGTGGTTATGGTCTTTAAAAGAAGTGTGTTTTTTTTAAAAGAGATAAAGGGTATGTATTAGACTTGGTCAAGTTATCAATGAGAGAAGAAGGGTGTGTAAAGTCAGATGATTCTAGTAAGGATGAGTGGAGAAGAGAAGATAAATCTTTTGAGTGTAAGGGTTTCGGTTGGTGTTCTGTGACAAGTATGAGATTTTTTATATTTTGGAGAAGTGGAATTCATTTTGGAGTGGGGTCTTAGGCAGCACCGGTTATGTATTGTTCTTGTTGAAGTTGAGTAGTATAAGAGGAAGGTGGAGTTTTAGTTAGAGCAGCAATGTTTGGGCTCAGTGTAATCGTAGGGAGAACTACGAGGTTGAAGAATCTCAGAAGAGAAATAGAGGACAAGTTGGAACAATCTAATATAAGTCATAACGATCAGGAGTGATTTCGGGCATGTTTGTTCTGTGGAGTAGAAGGTAGTGTTGAGAAAAGGGAATGGCAAGGATATCATGGAAGTTGTGAAGAAGGTTTTTCAAGGGCAATCATGTTTGGGTTACGGTTGACATAAGGAAGTGTTCGTTGAGTCAACTAGTGAACAAGGGGGTGTGAGGAATCAGAGTAGCGCAGCGGATGATGGTGAGCATGTTGTTGTCAATAATAGGTATGCATGAAGAGCTTTCATAATTGTGAATGAGTGGTTTGTGAGGGATGACTTCTTTGAAACAGTATTGGTGTTGTTATATGAGAATGAGTGGGAGTGTTCGGTAACCTTCAAGAGTCAGAAGTGAGTTTAGGTAAGGAAGAAATAGGTATCAAGTAGAGAAGATAAGTGAGTGACGGTTTCAAGCTACAGGGTCAACTTTAAAGTAAGGAAGTATTAATGAATTTGGAACATGAAGAATGGGTCGGTGGACCAGAAAGATGATTTAAGTTATGGTTTTGAGTTATAGTGGCAATCTAAAGGTAGGGAAATGTTAATAGAAGGGTTGCACAATGAGAAGATTCAGGTTCTTGGTTCGACAAGTATTGAATAAGAGTTGGTTGAAGAATATGATGATTGGGGTCTTTAGTGAAATTGTAAAGTGATTTCATTAGTATAATTGAATATTATAACTAGTGGTTTCTCAAAATGGTTGGGAAAGTGCAGATTGGACAATCCTAGTTTGAGATGTATCATAAGTTGATTTGATGTTGATCAAGCTAGTGATCTCAAGTTGAGGAGGTTGCAGATCTAAGTATGAATTACAAGCTAGTGGATTAAGAAATGCATATGGTTCAAGTTAGTGAGATATCGAAGTGAAGCTGGATTGCTCAAATTGGTTTTGACGTTGCAAAGAAGAAGAGTTTTACTTTGGTAATGAGACAATATAGTAGGAAACTATGTTACTCAGTAGTGAAGATCAGTAAAGCAATGTGAAGCTCTTAGAATGGATGCGGTGGTATGTGATCAGGAGCATAACAGTTGGTAGTTAAATCAGAAGTGGTAGTGATCAAGTCAGTGGTGTAGTGATTCTTAAAAGAAACAAGAAGAGATAAAAGGGTATCAGTCAAGCGTTGATCTGAAGTGAAGGCTAGCAGAAGTTTAGAAGAGAATTTTTGGAAGTAGTGAAGGATTGATGAGTGGTTATCAATGTGGCAGACACAATAAGGTTGGTTGTCCGAAAGAAAGATTTTTAATAGCTGAAGTTTTGCAGTTCATATTTGTCGTGAGAGTAATGGCTAAACCAATCTACACTATTGCGCATTAGAGCATTTTAGTACAGAGGCAATGTTTTCATGTTAGTGAAGTGAGGGGAGTAGTATTTTGTCAAAATAAGTGGTGGTTCTAGAGTCCATGAGTCTAATTTTCGAGGTCGAAAATTTTTGATGTGTGGGAGAATGTAAGGGCCTGTAAATTTATAAAAGGGCCTTTGGGCCTTATGTGGGGCAAGCCAGGCCCATCAAACTAAGGCCAACTTGACCTTAGGAGGGGCTCTTCAGAACCCATTTTCTCCCCTGAACTTCATTTCTCCTTCTCTCTAAACTCTCATGCCCTAAACTCTCTCTGCCTTCTCTCTATTTTCCAGCTCTTTGAACCTTGCAATCTTGGTTAGAGGAGCTCAGACGTTTCATCTCACCGAAGGCTTCCTTTTGAACCGATCACATTTTCGATTGGACCGGGTTTGGTTGATTTCTCATTTGTGAAACACCGTAAGGAGTGTTCTATGAGTTGGTAGTTCGACTCTGAGGTAAGGGGAGCTAGTATACAAATTTAGATGATGTATGATTGCTGTTGATTTAATTTTGCTTTTCTACTGTTATGTTGTTTTGGTGCGTGAAGCATGTTTAAATGTGTTGGTTGAAAATGAAGTAAATTGTGTGATCATGCTGTACTGATGTTGTTTTTACCTGATAATTTGTTGGTTGTACTGACTGTTGTTGGAGAGGACTGGAGTATGTAATGTTGGTCTTGGGGTTAATAAATGGGTGTGCATGTACTGTGTTAGCTTACGGTAAAGGGAAGTGAGATAAGGGAAATGGGGCAAGTTAGAGTCTAAAACACTTATAGGGTCAGTTTGGATAATTAGGTTACTGAATTGGGACTGTGTTCAGAGTACTGTGTTGGTAGGATAGAGAATCTTTAAAAAACCTGAGTGGCAATCCCTGATAATAGAGCAGCCCTGGCCTGGTCCAGTACGTTGTGACTAGTCATATGTGTTGGCGTCGAAGGTGAGACTGATGCGTTCAACGGTCTGATTCTTTCTCCGTTGACTCAACTGGGTAGTAAAAAGTGGTTGGAATGGAAGTGATGAGTTGTCTTTTGCGAGAAGGAGTAAAGGGTTAAGAGAGTAATGTTTTATGCCTTTTGAGAGGAAACTGAGTAGAGGATGGAGCTAGGGAGTCGTGAGTGAATCGGACAGTGGGGGGCTTGGTTGATATGAGTCTATATAACTGGTTAGATTCATAAAATTGAGCAAACCATTAGCAAACATGTAGGTTGAATTGGGTGCCTGAGTTAATAAATTGTGGTTTGGGGGTCCTCTGTTATTGAGTTGAGATGTTTTGGATAAAATTGAGTTGTTTAGTACATCTATCTTACCAAATGACCAATGCCAGGCTTTACTTTCAATGCTATTATAACATGTTTCATATCAATATTAGAGTTAAAGATTTTAATTTGTTCATTTGGTATGTCTAAGGATGACCACAAAACAAAAAAATCACGTTGAGTCACAAAAACTGATAACTAATAATCGTATCTCACTTTGATAATCGATTATTGTTAGTCCAGAGAGTTGTATCCATCTCAAATGTCGCACAAATAATCGATTATCACATATGAATCGATTATCGTCGTCGGAAAAATCATTCGGACAGTTTTGGGTGGTTTTCGGGGTTCCGGATGTCCGTTTTGGACGTTCTTTAGTTCGTTCTGTGGGGTTTTTGACCCTTTCGGAGCCATTGGTGAGGGTCTCCAAAGCTGTTTGAATTACTTAGGTATTGAACATTAAAAAATCCTAAAGAAATTTGTGTTAATAAGTGATGGTTTTGTGAAAGTATGTAATTTATGAGTTGTTTTTTATGACATGTTTATGTTGTAGATGGATATGTAAATGAATATGGAAGAGGACACTCGGGGAGAGATGGATGAAAGTGATGTGTGGGGTGATGATGTTGTTCTGTATAACTGTAATGGAGCTTGAATGGTATGTCTATCCCTACACTCGAAGCCACTGTTCTGGCTCAAATAGAGGAGGAGCAGGTAAGTGGTAGAGTAGAGGAGGTCTCGCGTCTATAGTCCTTAGAGTTAGACATAGGACAGATTGGGGGATTCAACCTTGCATAGTGTTGGGGAAGTGCCAGCTGAACTACCAAGGCACAAGACGACCAATAGTTCGACAGTATACTAATCCGGATGAGTCGCGTGAGTGTTTGATCATGGTTTAAAGTGTCTGATTAACTGTTTATATGTACTAACATGATGATTATTAATTGATTGAACAGTATGTCTGCCTGTTTATCTAAGCTCACCCTTGCTTCTGTTGTTGTGTGTGCTGGTTGTGTTTTTCTTGGCGATGATACATCCTCTTGATGGGACAGATGTTGTGGAAGGAAAATACCTCTAGGGCAAGAGCTGTGAGGAGAATGAGGCTGCTGCACAGTCTTTTTAGGATTTCTAAATAAGAGTTGGTGTTATTTTGAAATAATCAAAACTGTTTAAGTTTTAAATTCTATCCTTTATTTGGATGACTGTAATTACGTATTTAATTGCAAGTCATACTCTAACTGTTCTCTTTATTGGGAATGTTGACTCTTAAATTATATATGTGGTTCAACATATTGATAACTTAAATGGATTCGAAAATCACACCATTCATGTCACATGAAAATTTAAATTTTGACAAAATATATACGAAATCATATTTTTACATATAATAGTCACATTGACATTAAAATTACGGGATGCATATTTACATTCTATTAAATTACGGATGGAATTTACATTCTACGTAAACAAAAATTTGGTTTTTTTAACCACTTATTTTTGTCAATATTTTAACAATGTTCACCTAATAGTTCATGATTAATTGTTTTAAGTATAAATTCAAATAAACAATAAATAATAAAATAATGACATCGTTGTAAAAAAAGTTGTTATAAAAATGTTGTTGACATAATTTTTGGTTTAATACGTATTTTGGTCCCTCTTTTCGTAGGGTCTGTTCAAATTGGTCCTACTTTTTTTCAAAAGTTCCTCCTCTTCCCCTTTCCCACACATGCACGTTAGGCCTTTTTTAGGTTAATATACGTAATTTTTGTTCCCTCTTTCGAGGTCTGTTCAAATTGGTCCTACTTTTTTTCAAAGTTCCTATTTTGATCCCCTATTTTGATCCCTCTTTAGTGAACTTTTTTGTTATTTGGTGAGCTGTACATTTTTCGTTGAGGTGAACTTTGAGGGATCAAATGGTACAAGCTCCTCAAATACAAAGTTTCACTAGAGGGATCAAATAGGGATCAAAATAGGGACT
>NW_025904569.1:50302-79033 GCF_018835915.1 Vigna umbellata
CACCATCATGTCACATGAAAATTTAAATTTTGACAAAATATATACGAAATCTATTTTTACATATAATAGTCACATTGACATTAAAATTACGGGATGCATATTTACATTCTATTAAATTACGGATGGATTTACATTCTACGTAAACAAAAATTTGGTTTTTTAACACTAGGAGGTTTTTGCAATAGGGTTTAAAATGGTCACTAGATAGTGCAGATTGAACGGGGTTAAGTATAAAAGGTCAAAAGTAAACGAATAAAAGAATGACTCGGGGGTGAAAAAAGGTTGATAAAAATGTGTTGGGGAACAGAAGGGTTTCAAGATAAAAAACAGACCTCCAAAAAACGTATAAAAAAGGTAACTACAGGTGTCAGCAACGTAGACAAGTTAAGAGAGGTAGGGTTAAGGTTATCGGAGTTATAGCTATGTAGTTATTAAAGTAAAAGTAGTTATATAAAAACAAAGTGTGCCGTAGTTAAAAAGAGTATATCAGAGTAGATATATATAGACAAACAAGTATAGAGTTATGATAAGATACATACGATCATATACATACAGATAGTAGTACATAGAGGAGTACAATAAAGACAGTACAGAACAGTACAACAGTAACAACATATAGCATAAATACAAAACAGACATTATATATATATAGATACATGACGATATATATTAATATATAGACATATTATATATAGACTATATACTAGATATATATATATATATAGATATACATGGTATATATAGTCATAATTGGATATATATATATATATATATATATATAAGTTGTGGATTGAAAGATGTTGAAATGTTAGTATTGGTGAAAATTAAAATATGGTGTAGTGTGAAGTTAGAAATGAGTCATTTAAAGAAACCAAATTATGAGTGTGACACTTGTCTTAATTGCAACAGCATCCTAGCAAAAATGCACATGTTTTTGTATACATTGGTTTTTGATTGGTGAATTTATAAGTGTATTCAATCATGATATCGGCAAATGTTGTTTCCCTATACATAGCCAACTCTTCCTCTTTGTCGCCATTTCCTTTAGGAAAATGTGAATACGAAACTCATGCGCTTTCTTTCTCTCTCTTCTTCTACATTCTGGTTCTCAATCCTCCATTATCATCTTAGCCTCTATGTGTTATTATGCTTCTTTTCATCATGAATCCAACCCTATGTACCTATAGTTTTTTCCCTTTCTTCTGATATAAATTAATAAATCTTCCACATTGTAAATAATATATATGATGATGAATCTTCCTAACCAGACAAGGAAGGTTCCTTTTGTAACATTTGTTGTATTAATAAGCTTCATTGTGGGGCCAAAGCTAGTTTTTGGTCAGAGTAGTGACGGAGAAGGAGGTGGTGGTGGTGGCGGTGGCGCTCTTGAGATATTAGCCCAAGATGTATATAGTGGCATGGCCAATTATACATCTGTGTTCAAGAAAGTAATAAAACAACAGTTGGGTTATTGCGTAGTTGATGTGTGAGTCCCATCTTGAATGTTTTCATCACAAGCTATGAGCAAATACCTTTATCATTGTCTTAAATAATGTTGATTCAAATGTGTCGTTTTGTTTTCCTCCAGGGACGCTGATTGGAATGGGGCATTCAATTTCAGCAAAGATCTTACCTTTTTGACCATCTGTGCCCAGCAAATGAGAGGTTCTGCTTAATTACCTTCATCATTAAAAAATAGACTTCCATTGAGATGTTTGTGTAGATGATAAATGCACAAAAGATTTCATGCACACACAAATGTAACACAAATATAAAGAATTTATATGATCCTATCAGTATTGATGATGATGCAGGGGAAAAGTTGTTGTGGGGATCTTTTTGTTACCATTTTGTGATACACCTTGCATGAATCTTTGTCAAGTCGTTTTAGTTTTTTCCCAAGTTTTTGGGATAATTTGTGTTCTGTTTTGGTATATTTAGGAGATATTACACAACGCATGTGCACAGAAGCAGAAATACTAGCTTATGGCCAAAGTTTTGCTGGTGGGAAGTCAAGATCCAACTTCTTGAAGCCCAACATAAATTGTAATTTGACCTCATGGGTTAATGGTTGTGAACCCGGATGGGGGTGTAAAGCTAATCAAAAAGTAGACATTGACAGTACCAAGAAAGATATCCCTGTTAGATCTTTAGATTGCCTACCTTGTTGTGAAGGGTTCTTTTGCCCTCGTGGTCTCACTTGCATGATACGTAAGCATTTATGTTCATACAGCAACATCATACCATTAGTCATTGCTTTTATTTATCTATCTGCTATTGGCCTTGTCCACTAATGTGATATACACTCTGATAGGTTCAAACCAAAGAATATTGTATATAAGTAGTAATGTGAATGTGTTTGGATGTTCTAATTTCATTCATTTGTTGCGTATTTTTGGTTTACTACTGAAGCTTGCCCATTGGGGTCTTATTGTCCTCTTGGACAACTCATAAAACAGTGGAGTATGTCAACCTAAGTCCGTCCTTTTAGTTCTAATCGTTTAATCGTTCTACATTCTTGTTTTTGGCACACTTTAATATTTATCAACAGAATCATATGCAGTATCGTATACAGCTACCTCTGGATAAAGAGTTTTGGGCTTGATAGACAGGAACGTTTGAGATATAGAAAGGTTAATGGCTTGATTGATATGCATAAGATTTTGGCAGATAAGACAAAGAAGGTTTGGGCTTTAGGGATCCTAGACAACTTCTAGAGATGAGCTTAGTACTTAGACACATCTAATGCATGGATGTAGTTGTCTGATAGACGATTTGTCTTAAATGATGCAACAGAATGATGTTTAGTGGACTATATGTCCTAGACGATTGACTCTCTATACTGCTATATGAACACTATATGAACACTATCTGAACACACTGAACATGCTGAATCAAAATTCATTCAACGCTTCTCATACCAATAAGGGTTATTAGACAGTTAAGTCTATCTTCAACTAATGGTTTCTATAGGATTTGACTGAAATCTCGCACAAAGACAGACATTGAACATGATGTCAGGTCTAGACGCGATGACATAAAAAAGTGGACCTATCATTTGACCATAAAAAGTATTGTCCACTTTTCTTGAGCTTTGATCTAGCCCTAGGCTAGTTGCTGGATTCATTTGAGTCTTCATCTCCTTGGCATCATCCATTTTAAACTTTTTGAGCAGTTCCTTGATATACTTGGTTTAGTGTATGTAGATCGCATCGTCTTCTTGCTTGATTTATAGGCCAATAAAGGAATTGAGCTCGCCTACATACTTATCTCAAACTCTCTCGCATCATGATCGAGAAGTTTGGAAACTTTCATCGGTAACACAAAGATAAATGGCATTTACATAATATTTGAATGACTCTATCCAACCTTGATGACATTTTTCCTAAGAGCATGGTGTCTAATTCGACCTCTTGTGAAACTCTTCAGAAGGAAGAGGACTTAACCTTTCAAATGATCTAGATATGACCATCAAGGGTAAATTTGGTTCTTCTTCAGGTTTCATAGAGTCACTCTTGTCATCCTTTCTCTTCCAGTTTTTGCTTCAGTTTGAGTAAGGACATTTTAGTTTGATGTGGCCTACTTTTCCACATTCAAAACAGGTGGGGCAAAAAAGGTTGTCCTTATTAATGAGGAACTTTTTTTCCTGCAGAAATTTGGTCAATTTATTTTATATTAAAAATTAGAGAACCGTTTTACATTAGATTAGCTCTTCTTTGTCAGGAACTCTCTGCAGATTGATCATTCCGAAACAAGTTCTTTGAGATGGATTTCGAAGTAGTTTTGGCAGAGGACTTCAAGGCAAAAGGGATCTTTTCTCTGCTCTGTTCATTCTTTAAAGTTTTTTCCAGGCTCTAGCTCAGGTTCTTAACTTCCAAACATGTAGCCATTCATTGTAGTAAGATCTTTGGGATCCTGATATGCATGGATTTAGGTTGTCATGTTTAATTTAGGCTCTTCAAAAACTTGATGTCGCTCTTCATACAAAGGCTTTTCAAGAGCAAGTAAAATGATTAAACTATATGTTTTAATTTTCTGCAAATTCATACTGCTCTCTCTATTCTTCATCTTGAACATTTCATTACTCTTGATCATGAGTTATTCTGGCCCTTTTCACTTCCTAGTTCTCATGTTGTGACTTCAAGAACATCCCACATTCCTTAGTGTTTCATACACAGAAATTCTATAGAATTTCATCAGTATTAATGCAGAAAAAAATGTTCTGTCCCTTACATCATATGTGCTCTCTTAGTTCACAGCGTCCATATTAAGAAAGGTCTCGGTTGGTCTTTCCCATTCAATTTCTTGGTTGGTTAATAGGGACTATGACACAAACATACCCACCCACACACCTTTGTCTATTGAATCCAGAATATTTTCAGTTTTTTTTCTATTTTCCAAAAAGGATAGTTTTCACCAGCAAATAAAGGGGCTATTTGCTGGATGCACTTTACCAAAGGTTTGATATATATTGGCATTCCAAATCTTTTTAATCATTAAATTTTGATTAAACTAGCTTTGGTACAATTGTTATAAAAGTAGCCCTTATATTGCAAACCAAGAGGAGGGTGAATTGATTCAAATCTTGTTAAATCCTTAAAGAATCTTGAATCTTGAAATCAAAACCAAAGATCTTTGAAATCAACCAAGTAAAGAAAGATGAAAGAAAGATCAAAACACACAAAGATTCATATTGTTCAGCTTCTTCACAAGCCTACATCAAGTCTTTCCTCAAACAACTTAGTAGTGGGGGGTCTTCCATTAATCAAGCTTTGGAGTTTAGGAATACAATGATGATCTTAATTGCTACCTCACACCACTCAATATGAAAAAAAAAACTAGGAAGGATACACTCCACTTCCAATTCAGCAGTACAAGGAGATGATTCACTAAATTCTCTAACCGGGCAACCCAGGCACATGTACCAAAACAAATCAAAGGTATAGGAACCTCATTATATCAATACTCCAATAGGGCAGAAAATCAGATCATAGAACTCCCAATGTGTCTTGAATGAATTTTCTTGAGTGCTTGTGATCCCATGAAGCTTTAACTCATCCAAGAAAACACTCTTGAGAAAAAATTGGTACTCAAAAGCGCAGAGAGAATTTAGTATAGCCAATTAAAAGGGGGGACAAAGTAGGGCTCAGGCTGAGGTAGATAGAAATCAGAGCAGATCGTCGTGAAGCGAGGATGTGAAGATCGGAGATTGATTTAGCGTCTATTCTATTTAATAGAGTAGGTCACTGAGATAACGATTTAGGGAATAGGAGGCTGAGATAACTGCGGCGGGCAAGAACCTAACAGAGGAGGTAACTAACAGAATGGAGTGGACATGGTCGGTGGGGAAGGGAAGGGGGGGGAAGGGGGAAGGAAAAAAGGAGGGAGGAAGGGGTGGAGGGGGGGGGGGAGGGGGGGGGGGGGGGGGAGGAGGGAAGGAAGGAAGGGGGGGGGGGGGGTGGGGGAAGGGGGGGAAAAGGGGGGGAGAGGAGGAAAGGGGGGGGGAAGGGAGGGGGGAAGGGGAGGTAAGAGGGGGGGGAAATTGTTTATTAAAGTTTATGGTTGTGTAGTTGGCTTTGGGTTTGTTTTTGGTCCTTTGTGTGTGTTTTTGTATTTTATGGTAATAAAAAATGTTGGGTGAGGGGGATAGGGAAAAGGAAAAAAGGGGGAGGGAGGAATTTCAAATTATATAATTATAGTATCGATTATTTTAAACTATGCATAATTTCACTTCATTGTCTTTTCTAACAAACTATGTTATTTATATAACAGGATTATACCTTTCTCTTTGTTTTAATCGATTACGTAACTAAATGTAATCGATTTATTAACAAAGTGTTTTTCTTGTTTGCATTTCTGTGTTCTAATGTAATTAAGGGATTAGATTATTAAATATAATCGATTAATATACTAGAAAACTAGATTGTTCTTGATCATTTAGGCCTATTGGACTTTCATGATAATAACATCTAGCACAAACATTGTCAATGATTACATAAGTTTAGTCATTTTGTTGTGCAAGGATGATTAAAACCTTTTCGATACATCATTAATATCCATCTAAAAAATCAATATATGTGGAGTCTAATGCTCATCTTTTATCAACATAAACCATGTCCTTAAATCCACTAACATAAAGTGGAGAGCCCACTACAAGAATTGTGGCAACTAAAAATGATGGAACACGTATTAGAGACGAATTGATCGCAATGGACTCTAATAGAATAGATTAGAGATCATTGGACTTTTGTGATTATCGACCTAAAGTAAAAAAACAAGGTATATTGAACCTTTTTCAGCGAACATCATTCAGGATCTGATGTTATTAATTTTTCTACATTGATGATTAGAGGCATTGCCTTAACAAAAGACAATTAAGGCCAAAAGCAAACCATTTCTCGCACATGTGGGTCTAAGAGCATTGCAGGGAAAAGAGATGAAATTATGAAATATTACAGATCTGATGTGATTTTTTTTTTTAAAATTTAGGATTTATTTATATTATATTTTTTCTTCAATTATAGGCAAAAGAGTGTGACCACAGGGTCGTAGAAGAGAAATATGGATAACAACAGCTAAACATGTAATGGAGCATTTTGAATGATGAGCGAGGGAAAATAATTCATTCTTAATAAAGTCTATATTCTCAACAATGAATGTATTATTTTGATTTAAATATCAATTCATTTAAGTTTTCATTAATAATGTGAAACAAATTAATCTTTATCTCTATTTTAATACATTGTGATGTGAAAATGTACATAAAATAAGTTCTACAATGGTATGTAAAATAAGACACTACTTACATAAAAAAATATTTGAAAGCAAGACTTGCTATTCGAATATCATTGTATAGAAAAAGGAATAGATTATAATGAAATATTTAGTGTCAAAAATAGTAATAATAGGTATTTTTTTTTACAAAGATGATAATAAAAAATGACATATTTACCAAAGGAGAAAAAGATGACAATTAAAAAATGACATGTTTACCAAAGTATTTTTATCTCTTTTACATTGTGCACATGTAATAGTCACTCCTTTATATCTCTTTGACCTATCATTTGAATGCTTTTATACTTTATAAGGACATAAAGACCGATCTTGGTATAATACTATTACTTTAAGATTTGTTTACTTCAAAGTTTGGTTCGTTTTTTGTTTTGGGTGAGATCAAACTAGATATATATAGTAAACTAAAATGCTAATTTAATTAATAGTATAAAAATGTTGTGCTTTAATTATGGCTTAGTTGACGTATTTCAAAATTAAAGGAATACAAAATATATAATTTTTTACAAAACCAAAATTGGACTTTACAATTTTTATAACAATAAAATATATAATTTATTCTATATTTACTATTAATGAATTAGTTGCACTAAAGACGTGATCTATTTTCTTGCTTCATTTTGTAATTTTGTTCTTTAATTTATAAAGTAAGAAAAAGCTACAAACTAAATCAAATTATTTGATGCGTAAAATTTTATTTTATTGTCTGAGTTTTTTTTAGTCTATTTAGATTAGATTTCCGACGAAAGTGTGATAATTTTATTATTATATATGTTTGTTTATGAGTAATGATAAAATTTCAGAGAAAAAGAAAACCAACACAGGACATTGTAAGCCCATGTGTGTGTGTGTGTGTGAATACCAAGATATGGATTAACTTTGTGTACAATTGGTAATTAAAAATAATTAAGAAAAACTATAGATATCACTTCATTCTTTCTCTTTTATCTCTTGACCACCTTGTACACCTCAGCCCAACCTAGTCATCAATGACTGGAGCATTTCGATCTCAGCAGCAGAAAACTCGACATTAAAGTTTGAAAACACATCAAAATCCAATGGCAGAAATGTCTCTTTAGAATTGATCTCATTGTCTATTGAAACGTGAACGGAATTTGCATGTTGATCAACAACAACGTTGTTGTCCTGAGAAGGCAGTGGAAGTATCGGCAGTGACGAAGAAGACGGCGACGGTGAAGATGACGATGACGTTAAATCAACTATAGAAGGTGATATACCAGTCCCAGTGGCAGAAATAATGGAGGGTTCAGCCTGGCGCAGAAGCCAGCCTATGGTTTCTCCGTTTGTCTTGTAACCTAGCTCACGAGTGAGTTGGAAGATGCGAGCAGCACACAAAGGTGGCAGAAGAACACGCCTTTCTCTGCCATTCACCTTCGTGTGCCTATCTTTCTTTGCCCTTAGAGGTGGTAGCTTTGTGTTGCTGCTTTTTAGAGGAACTGGGGTAGTAGAAGACATGCTTTTTGCTTCGTTAAACTTTGATGTGAAAAACACCTCATAAACTTAACCCTCTTTATACTAATCATCCCACTCAACCACAAGAAACGTTTTTCGATACAGTAATATAACATCTCCTTCTATTTTAAAAAAAATATTTTATAAAGAAAGTATTCATTAAAACAATAAATGTATTTAATGTCTTAAACATAAAAAATTTACTACTTATTTACCACATAAAACGAGTTGGATGATCAGTAAGAAATATTTTGCAAAAAATGTAGTGTCATTTCTATTAATGGATAGACTTCTGTTTTGGATGGTTGCTTAAATGGACAAATTTTAGATGTAGTTCTTTAAATATATTTTTTTATTCTCAATTAGGAATAGGATTCGCTTTGGTAATTTTTAAATAATAAAGATTTATATTAAAAGTTAACATAAGTTACCATGGCAGTACTGTTTTAACAAATAAGGAATTGTTTTTAATTTAATACAAGTTTATTTTCTCTTTGACACACAGTTCAGCACTTCAGAGTTTCAAATTGGGAAGGTTTAAGCATAATCTGAGCTTGAATTTTTGGCTTATGACTGAATGTGATAAAACCATGAATGCCTGATTTTGTAACGCCCCATAAAGCCTGACCAAAATGAGCATTTTTAGTGTTCTTCAAAGGCTTCAATGTTTGGTGGTATTTGAAGGAAAGTTGGTGTATTTTTAAAAGTTTGTGGAAATTGCAGGTGCAACAGGCATGACAAGTAAGCAATGTGAGTGTTATTTAGGACTTAAAACGTTTTTTGAAGCACACGAAGCTTGGTTGTCTTCTCTACAGTGGTTCAATCCAAGAGTTTTAAACGTTGCTCCTTAAAACATCTTAGTTGTCTTCTCTTTAGACACTGTAACAAATCAAGTTGACAACTCACAAGCATGGAAGCATATAAGAACTCACTAAGAAACCGTTTCATAACACACTTCCTGCTTCCTGTTTTCAGATAAAAATATGCATGAAACCATATAGGTAACCTTTCTTTCATTATTCACAAAATAAAACAAGATGAATAAATGTTAATTAAGACAAAAAAATGAGACTTGGATTTATAACATTTGATTATTTCATGTGACTTTTTGTTTATATATATGTATAATCTTAAAATTGAGTACATATTTTTGGTTTTAAATTCATCAAATAAATTAAAGAAGAAAGATTTTAATTTGTGACATGTGTTTGAATTTAATGTAAACTTTGATTAAACAATTATTAAGATAAAAATTAAATTCTAATTAAAAGATTAATACCAAAATTATCTATGTATAGTTATTTTCTCTTTTTGCACTCATGAAATTAACATTGCACAAATAAGCACAAAAATATATGGAGATATTGTGAAGTAAATATTTTAATGTGAACATATGTATCTAAGTATACATAGGTTTCAATGTGATTATGTATAAAAACTCTCTGCTAATTGCTTTAAATACAAAATAATACTTATATATTGTATTTTTTAAAAATCAATTAAAGGGATGATATTTTGTATAAAAGCTATGTTAAATATAATTTGTATAAATTGGGAAATAAACAAAATTTACGGGTTAAAGGTCGAATTTATAGGAAAATTCATTTCAGGATTAGATGTTTTATCATCCATTTAGTAGGTTGGAAGAAAAAAATATCATCTTCTTAATGTTTAATGTTTAATGTTGTAAGAACTCTCCTATTGAAATCTTTTTATTAATTATTTTTTATTTCTATATAAATTCATTTATTCTAATTGTTATAACATTGACATGTGTATTAAATCGTAGGATTAATAAAGTGAAAAGTTTAAATATAGTTTTCTTAAAAAATTTGTGTTTCTTTAGTAAAATCATGTTTATTTACTAATTAAGGTTAAAGCACGAAGGAATGAACTTAAAGAAATTAATTTTAGAAAATAATTAAATTTATGAAATTAATGATGCGTTAAAGATTTCATGTTCCAATTTAACTTGAAAACACTAAACAACATACTTCCAATGTTTATTCTATCATTTACACAATAAGCTAACAAGCCTTAATTTTTTAGTGACAAGTTTAAACCTTAATAATAGAAACTCGAATCCTTTTAGATGTTTTTACCGAAAGTTCACATTAAATTTATATGTTTAGAATGACTAATTGATAAAATTCTATATCTAAAGAAAAAATCTATTAGTTGTTCTATCGATCATAATCAAGGTTATAAATTATTCCCCAATAGTCAGATACAAGCAAATAAGAAATCAATAATCTTGTAATTAAGAACGAGAACAAAACACAAGAGTAATAGAAAATAAGTATATTAAATGGTAGAAATCACAAAAGAGTTAAGATACATTATATTTAACTTCAATGAAGAAGGGAGGCATTCTGAACACTAGAAAAGGGAAAGATGATGAAAATAATCAAGATAATGAGTTTAGGGTTAGTTTCCTATTCCTCGAAATATGCATTTTTAGTCTGTGACGTATCTATTTAATAAGTCATGTAATGTGCAGTCATTGGACGAATTAACCATAGCTCACTAGCAAATTGGCATAGTTTGTTAGTCGAATTAGGCTGAACTAAGTGGGTCTGGAAGGTGTACTTGAATGATTTTTAACTAAATGAACCAATCTTGGAGATTTTCTTCAATTGTAGGATATTTTCACTTATCTACAAAATATTTCACAAATAAAAGTCAAATATTTTTCTTTCCAAAATTATTTAATAAGACCTTAATTATTTTAAAAACACATAATAAAAATTCATATAAAGGATAAAAATGAATAATAAAAATTAATGATAATGACAATTATCACAAATCTTCATACCTTTTTGTTGTGTTTGTTATCTCTATCTCCTTTCACATGACCGAACTAAACTCAACACTCAATTTTTTAAATGTGTTTTTCTTGGTTATTCAAACAATAAAAAAGCTTTTTTTTATCCTAATCTACAAAGGCTATAGGTTCTTAGAAATGTAATATTTCAAGAAGATACATATAACTTTGTAGGTAATAAAGGCAATATCTCTTATTAAATTTTTATTTTGTTCTTATTGTCAAACACTTCTGTATGAAAACCAACACCTACTTGGTGTTCAAAAGACATTCAACTATTCCACTACCTATCCTTTTTATCAATCTTTGGTTGTTAATCCAATGCTTTACTATAAATAAGGTACCTGCAAAGGCACTCCGACACTCTAGTTAGGCGTCTGTTGAATGAGCTTTTGCTCACAAATGAATGTTTTATATTTATTCTAATTGAGTATTGTGAACTCAGTAGAACGTGAATGGAACGTATCTGGCTGTTGACCTTGACCTTATATTTATAATTTACTTCATGGACCCTAAACTGACACGGATCCAATAAAATATAAACAAACTTATCTTAAAATCCGGTCGGTTTCTCATAAACAACATATCTAATATCTTTAACTAGATATTTTAGATTTAGTGTTGACCGAACGGTTAGTAATTAGTAATCGCTCGCTAAACACTATATTTGATACATGTAATATTATTTGGATACGTGGACTTCTTTCATAAATTGGTTTTTTACAAACAAGAACAACATAACTTCATGTTGAATACATAAATGTTATACAAATTGAAGCAAATCATGTATACAATGAAAGAACTAAGCATATAAAGGTAGACTGTAACTTAAGCAGGGAAGCCTATGACCATCATATTATCACTTTACCTCATGTTTTTACATTAGTTCAATTTATTGACATATTCCGAAATCTCTGCCACTTCAGCGTCATGATTTCTTGATTGGAAAATTGTTGCTTGTTGACTTACAATTGGAGGTGATGTGAACATATTTGATTTAGACAAATATTTAGAATTATTTTGTAGAATATTATCTATTCTTAGTACAAATTTGTTTATAATTAAACAATTATGGTTATGTTATTATTAGATAGCTTAACTGCAAAGTTAGCATTTATAACATATTAATTGTTATAATATTATAGAGATTTTATTAATATTATTTAAACGAGAATTACCAGAATACATAATTTTAAACCTTTTTTTAAGCTTAACATCTATCTTAAAAGGACATATGTCATTGGATTCTCTTACTCCACACCACCTTTACATGGAAATAAATGTACAACTCTTGCTCTCAAAGAAAATGCTTAACAAATTATATATTTAAGGTTTAATTAGTCTTTATCCTCATTTTCGTTCAAAAATTTTAAATTGCCCTCTCAATTTTTATTTGTCTAAACTAGGTCCATATTTTTAAAATAAAATATAATTTTGTCATTTTCACTTGTATTGTACTAACAATATTAAGATATATTATGTGTCATAATTTTTTATTTATTTTTTTAAAATAAAAAAAATCTACCGTGTCAAAGTTAGTGTTATGTTACATGTTATTGTCTTAATTTTAATTCAGTCTATGTATTTATTATTTTAATTCAATTTAGTCTATTTTTTTAATGAGCAATTTTATCTCTCTCTAAATTGAAATCAAATTTAATTTTTATTTATATGTTATACTGATATTTTTATTAAAATTAACATTTTAATTAAATATTTTTAGAACTATTTTTAAACCAACTCTAACCTTCGTAAATAAATTATTAAATGTTATAATGTTATTTTTTTAATAAATTTATATTCAATTATTTGAAATATAAATTCAAATAAAAAATATTAAAGTATGATGTAATAAAATATCAATAAAAAAATTAAATTTAAATAAAGTTTAATATAAAATATGAACTTAAATTAACTTAATCTTGATACAAAATACTTTTAAATAAAGATAATTTAAAAATAATTTTAAAAATATTTAATCGAATAATATTTATATAAAAACTAAATTTGATCTCCACTTGAAAATAGACAAAATTGTTTCATTTTTAAAAATATTAAAATTAAATTAAATCAAAATAATAATATACAAACTAATTTGAAANGGAAAGATGATGAAAATAATCAAGATAATGAGTTTAGGGTTAGTTTCCTATTCCTCGAAATATGCATTTTTAGTCTGTGACGTATCTATTTAATAAGTCATGTAATGTGCAGTCATTGGACGAATTAACCATAGCTCACTAGCAAATTGGCATAGTTTGTTAGTCGAATTAGGCTGAACTAAGTGGGTCTGGAAAGTGTACTTGAATGATTTTTAACTAAATGAACCAATCTTGGAGATTTTCTTCAATTGTAGGATATTTTCACTTATCTACAAAATATTTCACAAATAAAAGTCAAATATTTTTCTTTCCAAAATTATTTAATAAGACCTTAATTATTTTAAAAACACATAATAAAAATTCATATAAAGGATAAAAATGAATAATAAAAATTAATGATAATGACAATTATCACAAATCTTCATACCTTTTTGTTGTGTTTGTTATCTCTATCTCCTTTCACATGACCGAACTAAACTCAACACTCAATTTTTTAAATGTGTTTTTCTTGGTTATTCAAACAATAAAAAAGCTTTTTTTTATCCTAATCTACAAAGGCTATAGGTTCTTAGAAATGTAATATTTCAAGAAGATACATATAACTTTGTAGGTAATAAAGGCAATATCTCTTATTAAATTTTTATTTTGTTCTTATTATCAAACACTTCTGTATGAAAACCAACACCTACTTGGTGTTCAAAAGACATTCAACTATTCCACTACCTATCCTTTTTATCAATCTTTGGTTGTTAATCCAATGCTTTACTATAAATAAGGTACCTGCAAAGGCACTCCGACACTCTAGTTAGGCGTCTGTTGAATGAGCTTTTGCTCACAAATGAATGTTTTATATTTATTCTAATTGAGTATTGTGAACTCAGTAGAACGTGAATGGAACGTATCTGGCTGTTGACCTTGACCTTATATTTATAATTTACTTCATGGACCCTAAACTGACACGGATCCAATAAAATATAAACAAACTTATCTTAAAATCCGGTCGGTTTCTCATAAACAACATATCTAATATCTTTAACTAGATATTTTAGATTTAGTGTTGACCGAACGGTTAGTAATTAGTAATCGCTCGCTAAACACTATATTTGATACATGTAATATTATTTGGATACGTGGACTTCTTTCATAAATTGGTTTTTTACAAACAAGAACAACATAACTTCATGTTGAATACATAAATGTTATACAAATTGAAGCAAATCATGTATACAATGAAAGAACTAAGCATATAAAGGTAGACTGTAACTTAAGCAGGGAAGCCTATGACCATCATATTATCACTTTACCTCATGTTTTTACATTAGTTCAATTTATTGACATATTCCGAAATCTCTGCCACTTCAGCGTCATGATTTCTTGATTGGAAAATTGTTGCTTGTTGACTTACAATTGGAGGTGATGTGAACATATTTGATTTAGACAAATATTTAGAATTATTTTGTAGAATATTATCTATTCTTAGTACAAATTTGTTTATAATTAAACAATTATGGTTATGTTATTATTAGATAGCTTAACTGCAAAGTTAGCATTTATAACATATTAATTGTTATAATATTATAGAGATTTTATTAATATTATTTAAACGAGAATTACCAGAATACATAATTTTAAACCTTTTTTTAAGCTTAACATCTATCTTAAAAGGACATATGTCATTGGATTCTCTTACTCCACACCACCTTTACATGGAAATAAATGTACAACTCTTGCTCTCAAAGAAAATGCTTAACAAATTATATATTTAAGGTTTAATTAGTCTTTATCCTCATTTTCGTTCAAAAATTTTAAATTGCCCTCTCAATTTTTATTTGTCTAAACTAGGTCCATATTTTTAAAATAAAATATAATTTTGTCATTTTCACTTGTATTGTACTAACAATATTAAGATATATTATGTGTCATAATTTTTTATTTATTTTTTTAAAATAAAAAAAATCTACCGTGTCAAAGTTAGTGTTATGTTACATGTTATTGTCTTAATTTTAATTCAGTCTATGTATTTATTATTTTAATTCAATTTAGTCTATTTTTTTAATGAGCAATTTTATCTCTCTCTAAATTGAAATCAAATTTAATTTTTATTTATATGTTATACTGATATTTTTATTAAAATTAACATTTTAATTAAATATTTTTAGAACTATTTTTAAACCAACTCTAACCTTCGTAAATAAATTATTAAATGTTATAATGTTATTTTTTTAATAAATTTATATTCAATTATTTGAAATATAAATTCAAATAAAAAATATTAAAGTATGATGTAATAAAATATCAATAAAAAAATTAAATTTAAATAAAGTTTAATATAAAATATGAACTTAAATTAACTTAATCTTGATACAAAATACTTTTAAATAAAGATAATTTAAAAATAATTTTAAAAATATTTAATCGAATAATATTTATATAAAAACTAAATTTGATCTCCACTTGAAAATAGACAAAATTGTTTCATTTTTAAAAATATTAAAATTAAATTAAATCAAAATAATAATATACAAACTAATTTGAAATTAAAAAAATTAAGATTGAATACTAACGCTAATACGTTATATTATCATTATCAATTTTTGACATATATCAATTTTTGAAATTAAAAAAATAAATAAAATAAAAAGTGACATGGGATACATATGTAGTATTATTAGTTAATAAAGTAATATTAAAAAAAACCAAATTATATCGTATCTTTAAAAATAAAAGTGCAATTAAAACAAATAAAAATTGAAAAATCAGATATTTTCGTCCGAGAATAAAAACCTAGGACATAATTATACCTAGATTTAATAAAAGAGTTAGTTGTTAAGACTACTAGATTCCATTACAATATTTTCACCTGATATTATTATTATTCTTATCACAAATTTTTATAATATTATTATTTGCGTTACTTTTATCTTATTATAATTCTTTCAGTGAACTTTATTATTTTAGAATTCAAAATTATTTTACGATGACGATTATGATTCTAAAACAACATATATAGTAATTGGGAAGAACTCATCGCTATTTAAAATGTGAAATAAGTAAAATACAAAATAATACAGTTGTAATAACAAATTAACAGAAAAAACTGTAACAGCTTCATAATTTATTGACCGGGCACACATATTATATTTTAATCAAACAATAATCACTTAACAAATTACATTTCACACATTAAAAAAATCCCAATTTTAGCAAATAAAATTGTGTAAAAAGGATAATATTACATTCATAAAGTCGATTTTACTTTTAGGAAATTGTTTTCTTTTTCTTACCTGATGTAGTTAATAATAGTAAGCGACAAATACAAAGTTGCAATTCTCAACGGTTCTGGAATAGGTGGAATTTTCTAGAACCCCAAGCCTCTCCATAAAAACCCAAACCCTAATCTTCTTAACTCTGTTTCAGTGTATTCCCTTATCCATTTCCTTTCACTCCACACCATGGCCTCTGCAAACGCTCTCTCTTCAGCTTCTATTCTACGTTCCCCTAACCGCCAGGTTCCTTCTCCAAATTCAACTCAATTCCATTTTCCTCGTAACAACTAACATCCAAGATTTTCTCTTCATCTCTGTATGTGCGTGTAATTAATCGGTTTCGATTTCTCTTTTCTTCTTTTATAGTCTCTCACCCGAAGAGTCAACCAGAACGGAAGAGTGAATTACCGGCAACCGAATAGCCGTTTCGCGGTGAAGGCCTCCGCGAAGGAGATTGCGTTCGACCAAAGTTCCCGGGCTGCGATTCAGGCCGGCATTGACAAGCTAGCCGACGCCGTTGGACTCACTCTTGGGCCGAGAGGTGGGCTTTTTTGTAAATCCAGATTTGTTTGTTATTTTTGTTTTGTAGAACAGAGATTAATGATTATTTCATTGCTTGCAAATTGTTTAGGGAGAAATGTTGTGTTGGATGAGTTTGGAAGTCCAAAAGTGGTTAACGATGGTGTTACCATTGCTCGCGCTATCGAGCTTCCCGATGCCATGGAGAATGCCGGTGCAGCTCTTATTAGAGAGGTTCGTGAATGTTATGGTTGTTTTTGTTGTTGGTATTTTTAGATTTTTTTGAAATAATGATAGTTAAGGTTGCTACTAAGACTAACGACTTTGGAAATGTCAATTAAGGTTGCTAGTAAGACCAATGACTCTGCGGGTGATGGGACAACCACGGCTTCGGTTCTTGCTCGCGAAATTATTAAGCTGGGGCTTCTCAGTGTGACTTCTGGAGCAAATCCCGTGTCTCTTAAAAGAGGAATTGACAAAACTGTGCAGGGATTGGTGGAGGAGTTGGAGAAGAAAGCAAGGCCTGTCAAAGGTGGAGATGATATCAAAGGTATTGTTCTAATATTGGTATTACTTATGTTGTTGCTAGGTAGATGCTGCTTTAAGAGATTTTATTTATGTGTTTTGTTGGTGTTGTGGCAGCTGTTGCATCTATTTCTGCTGGGAATGATGAGTTGATTGGGCAAATGATTGCGGAAGCAATTGATAAGGTTGGACCTGATGGTGTTTTGTCCATTGAGTCTTCGTCTTCATTTGAAACGACGGTTGAAGTTGAAGAAGGAATGGAGGTGCGACTTCTAAGCAGAATAATGATAATAGAAGATAAACTTTTCAATAAGTACTTGTAAAATAAAATAAGAAGACACCATGGATTTTATTTCTAACCAATTTATACTCTTTAATCTATTGAAGCTCTCTTATACACATAAGTTTAACTGATGTTCTTTTGTTAAGTTTATCTAAATAGGGCCAAAGTTTTGTCTTGTTTGAGTCTAATTGTACGGCTTTAATCTTGTAGATTGACAGAGGGTATATCTCACCTCAATTCGTTACAAACCCTGAGAAGTTGATTGTTGAATTTGAGAATGCTAGAGTGTTGGTTACGGATCAGAAGATTTCAGCAATAAAAGACATAATTCCATTGTTGGAGAAAACCACTCAATTGAGAGCTCCTTTGCTTATCATTGCTGAGGATGTCACCGGTGAGGCTTTGGCTACACTTGTTGTGAATAAGCTGCGTGGTATCCTTAACGTTGCTGCCATCAAAGCTCCTGGCTTTGGGGAGCGGCGAAAGGCCCTCCTTCAAGACATTGCTATATTGACTGGTATGTGAACTTACATATGTTTTAAGTTTGTAGTTGGATATTGTCTGAGCACAAACGTTGTTTTGTGGCTAATGTTGATGATTTGTTAATGTTGTTCATATTGTCTGAGCACAGACGTTATAATCATGTTAAAAGTTTATTCTATAAGTAGGAACTGACACATTTTCGATGTCTATAATAAAGTACATCTATAAGCAGGAAACGCAAATTTGTTGTTAAAGTATCATTTTGTAGTATTATTGTATTTTATTTGCTTTTTTCTTGAGATACTTTGTTGACAACTGTTACGTTGAACTGCTAGGTGCTGAGTTCCAAGCGAGTGATCTGGGATTGCTTGTTGAAAGCACCTCAGTGGAGCAGCTTGGTTTGGCTCGGAAAGTGACCATCAGCAAGGATTCTACTACTATCATTGCTGATGCGGCAACAAAGGATGAGTTGCAAGCCAGAATTGCTCAGTTAAAGAAGGAGCTGTCAGAGACGGACTCAGTTTATGATACTGAAAAACTGGCTGAGAGGATAGCTAAATTGTCTGGTGGAGTTGCAGTCATCAAGGTTGGTGCTGCTACAGAAACTGAACTTGAGGATCGAAAGCTACGAATTGAGGATGCGAAGAATGCAACTTTTGCTGCCATTGAGGAAGGTATTGTCCCTGGTGGAGGTACTGCATTGGTTCATCTCTCCACTCATGTCCCAGCAATCAAGGACAGGCTTGAGGATGCAGACGAAAGGCTAGGAGCCGATATTGTGCAAAAGGTAAGAATAATTATTAGCTTGCACATTCTTTATAAATTTGCACATTCATGGACGAGTATGGTGTAATTATTGCTTTCACAAGACGTTCCGCAGTAACTGCAAGCTACAATCCCATTCTAGCTGAAACTTATTAGTTGAGATACTTGTTGAAATCCCTTCACATCTCAGGATGCCTCTAGTGGAAAATGGTATCTACATAATCAAGATAAAATTAATCTTTTCTCCTTAGATAAATTTGGACGAATGTGTCTTCTATTTATGTTTATAATCTTAATAAGCTTAATATATCATGTGATACCGTGATATAAATCTAAAAAAATAGTATGAATGCTAATCCTTCTGACTTTACATGTACAATATAGGCTCTGGTAGCACCTGCTGCATTGATTGCTCAGAATGCTGGAATAGAAGGTGAAGTTGTTGTGGAGAAGATAAAGAATGGTGAATGGGAGGTTGGTTATAATGCTATGGCAGACAGGTATGAGAATTTAGTAGATGCAGGAGTTATCGACCCTGCCAAGGTTACAAGGTGTGCGTTGCAGAATGCTGCTTCAGTTGCTGGAATGGTGTTGACCACGCAGGCCATTGTGGTGGAAAAAGCAAAGCCCAAGGCACCTGTAGCTGGTGCCCCACAAGGCCTTACCGTTTGATTTTAGGTAATTAGGCTACGGCGAAGAACAGTTTTGTGCAGTAAATGGAAAGAGCGTAAGTGTTCCAAATGTCTGTTCAATTAAAAAAAATGTATTTTATAAACGGTTTTAGATTGGCTTGGGAGAAGAGGAAAGTTATTAATTGGATCCTAGTTATGGTATTTTTATGATTGAAATAAGGTAGTCATTTGATATTTTTACCGAAGTCTTAGTTGTGTAAGCATAGGTAATTTTGGTTCTTATCTTTCGTTTAAAAAATTATATCATTCGCTTTACCCCAAAACTATGGTTCTACTGTAACCTATTAGGGTAGATACCCTATTTACCACTGCTAATTTTTCTCACGGTTTAATGAAAAAACGTCGGTATTCGAATTTCAGGATTCTTTTCTGCAACAGTAAGGGCAGAATCTCGTTTTGGGTTGCAAATATACTAAACATTGTTTCTAGATAACTTTATATCTTCATCGAATGTATTCTAATTAAATAGATCTATTAGAATTATTTTCCATTAAGTGAATGAATTTTCGAATCATAAACCATATCAATTGTGAAAGTAGCTCCAGAGATTTTGTTCTTTGATTTTGCAGAAAAAAGCCTTCGGCCATCAAGAGGACGTATCCTTGACTAGCAAATAAGCAACCCAACGTTCTGTTTGTTTTGCGTTCACATAAGCTATTAGTTTTGCGGTAGAGCACAATTATCTCCGCGCAAGTGCAATCTGTGAGGATGTGTGTGGATGTGAAATGCATTCTAAAATTATCAGTTATTTCTACCATTTGATTCTACATGGGAGGATGCAAGGCTTAAAACTGAAATTTACTTTCACTGCTGTGAAATAGTGTTTAACTTTCTATTCAAGGACATGGTCAATGATCTTCATTCAGTATTTTGTCTAAGCCTTTAATAGTCTATGAAATGGTTTGTTATTTCAATATAAGAGAATTAGGTATGTTTTACACGATTAACCCACAGGTTATTTTACACTTACATGTACGAGTTACGGAATCTAATATTTAGTTTTTTTTTTGGTGTGTGTGTGTATGTTTTTCTTTATAGAACAATGCATAGTATTTCTTATTGGTCGTTTCTGACTTGTTCCTCCATTTTTTTTTACCCGGGCTCTACGTCCAGCTTGGGCTTCATCTCTTGAGCTTATATGGTTTATATGGTGGAAGATGCTCCCTCCACCACCACTGCCTTCTTCCAGCACCTCCTCAATTTACTTTTTTTTCCAAAATTATCCTTAAAATTAACTTTTTATATTTTTAATTAAAAACCCTAATTCTATACCCTCGTTCCAGCACACACCACACCTCCCTCTCTCTTCTCTTTCTCTTTTTCATTTTCGTCACCCACCACCTCCCCTCCCCTCTTCTCCTTTTCTTTTCCATTTTCCTCACTCACCCTCACACCCACCACCTCCCATTTCTTCTCTTTTTCATTTCCGTCACCCACCTTCACAGACGCAGTGAATGACGCAGAAGACGACGCCGCAGACGCAGAGAGGGAGGAGGGTGAGGATGAGGGAGAGCAAGATGAGGGTAGTGTGGCCCTTGTGTTCGAAGAGGTTGAGTTCGGAGAGCTTGGAGTGGAACTTCCAGAGTCGGAGGAGGCGACAGAGACAGCGTAGTCAGAGAGGAGGAGGCCAATGGAGAATGCAGGGAGAAGGGCGACGGCGGCGGAGGGCGGGTGGAAGGCGAGGAAGGCGTTAGTGGAGTCTGTGCCGACAACGGTGAGAAGGGGGAGGGCGCCGTCGGGATGGCGGTGGAGCCAGGAGGAGACGTCATAGAGTTTGCCATGGATTGAAATCCACGCGTCGTTGCGCAAGTTGTGTTTGCGGAGTTCGGAGGAGGAAATGTAGGTTGTGGGATGGTCCATGGTGTGAGAGCAGAGTGAATGATACTCTTGATGTCAGCTGTTCTGCTTGGATGGACTGGTTTCACGGTGACCTGCAGTTTCAAGTGGAGCATCATTTGTTTCCCCGACTACCGCGCTGCCATCTGAGGAAGATCGCGCTGTCATTGGTAACTTTGGCCTAATATTACAATTTTGGATCACAACTGCAAAATTGCCAAAGATGAAATCAACTGTGGCATTGATGTTACATTCTCTGTAGAATTGACAGTTGGAATAAGCATAGAGAGTATCGTGATATGCATCAATGCAGCACCTATAGAAAACTGTTTGATTCGCATTTGTCATTGTTGCTTGACGCTTCTGTGGACCAGCACTGTACCTTAAACCCATATCTCTAGCACCCAACAAAATATTTCATAGTCATCCAAAGTGTGTTTATAAAATGACAAATAAATGGACGACGGATGTCAACATCCGCGGACGGAGATCGACATCTGTTAAAACATCTGTTGAGATATGTGGACGAAGATCGACATCTGTTGAGATCCGTTTGTCCTTTAACGGAGTTCCATGTCGATGTTGATATCCGTTTAATTTACATCCGTTTAAATATTATTGAAGGGTAAAAGAGGAATTGGAAGGTACAGGAAGTAAGGTGTGGTGGTGGAGGGAATAACACCCTTATATGGTTGATAGCACTCCTATTTTACTAACACGCTCTCTTCTTTATTTTTGGAAAATGTTTCATGAATATTCAAAACATTAATCTGCACCTAGAGAGAAAAATAAATAAAATAAAAATATATATAAGTTTGGATATATAATGTGATGAAATAAAAGAGAAAAAACAAATATAATAGGTGTATTTCAAAAATGTTTTGGGTGTAATTTCTCTCTACGTCAAACATCTCCTTTAATTTCTCTCTCTCTCTCTCTCTCGGATCTTCATGAAACGTTTTTCTAAACCATAATATGTACATCCTTTTCAGGCGTGATAGTGCACTCTGCAATTGCATAATTGGCAATAGTTTCTTCATAGAATGGAGGACCATGTCAAGGACTAACTTATTGCAAAACAAAAACTATATTCGTAACCATTCTTTTCTTCTTGCAGAGAAATAAAACTTTATACGAACGTTAAAGTTATGAAATCTATTTGGGATAAACCAATTTATCTCTGCATCAGATATTACTCTTTAGAATAATTGAAAAATCCAATTCAATCCTAAATATGTAAAATGTACCTGAAAATAACATCTTATATAATATGGTTTATGAGAAATTGGTTCTTAAATGAATAACAAAATGATGTTACGAATTTTAACAGGGTAGTATAATTGTTATATATTTTACACACTGGTCAAGGATATTGTAGTATCTTCACAATCAATAATTAAAATAAAATAAAAGTACAAAGGGTTCAATATAGTAAAAATTATGTATGTATATACACAAATTACTCTATCTATAATAAAAAAATAAAATAAAATATCTATATAAGATATATAATAATTTAATATATCTAACACAAAACCTGTACATAATACATATATACATACTTTTAAATTATATAATTTTCAAATACATAAATCTATATAAGCTAATAAAATATATATACATATATATATTTGAAACTATGAAAGAAAAATAAAACATTTATAAGAAAATTCTTGTTAACATGTATTATCATAACTACAAACCAAAACACAATAAGCTAGTAAAATAATTTCAAATATAAAGTAGCATCAATAAAAAATGTAAAATTCATAAAATATTACCAGTATTATATCAAATATATTTTTTACCGATTAAGTTTGGACATCAACTTATTTCATTATTTCAAATGGTAATCACATAACTGTGACAGTTTTTTTACACACTTATTTCCCAAAAATGGCATAGAAACAGTTTTTCTCCACCTAATACTTTTGTTACATAATTTAGGCTAGTTAAATATTTTATTTTTAATTGTTCAATCTCAATATTCATATAATACTTAAGTCTTTCTTTTTCTCTAGATTTTGGATTTCAGTCTTTCGGTTCTGCACGCATGAGTTAGATACTCCTACGTACGATATGATTAGGAAAGATGAATTTCGGGTAGGTTAGTTTTGTAATGATGTATTTGACTTTTTAATCAGGTTCATGAGTAAAAGTTATAATTTTTCTAACTTTGTCTTCGGAGTGATTTTTTTTTTGGGTTGTAGGGCTAAGTCATCTAATATATCTACGTTTCTCCCTTCTAGTTTCTTCGCTGTCCGGTCTCGCTTCTTACTTTTCATTTCACTCCTCTGCGTACGGGTGGGGGAGACCTGCGAAAGATTCTCTGATGCCAAAGTCAGTTTGAGAGCGATGGCATTTTCAATAAAACAATAATAAATGTGTCGTAAATGTTTCTTCCTACCACTCACCTTTGATCTGTATTTATAGTTTTTGTTATGAACTTGAGATTAGTGAAAAGTTAATCACGGCCCAACTTTGGCCCAATAGCTTTTAGCAGCTACTTACCTTAATCTTAATCCTAATCTGGTCAACTGGCAGTAGGGTCGGCCGGCCTCCTGATATTTGGTCTTACAGCCGGCCGGCTCATCTGAGTTGTTGTTCGTCTGGACGATGAGCGGAAAAGTCGCGTGATTGGGTAATCATGACCATACGGACGTCCAATCTATACGCTGCCCGACCCCTCCGGATGACGAGTGTCGAAGTTGCGTAATTGGGTAGTCATGGCCATATGGAAGTCCGGTCTATACGCTGCCCGACCCCTTCGGATGACGAGTGTCGAAGTCGCGTAATTGGGTAGTCATTGGCCATACGGACGTTCGGTCTATACGCTGCCCGGTCCCTACTGGTACACAATGTTTCCTCCACGTTTCTCCCTTCTAGTCTCTCGGTCGTCCGGTCTCGCTTCCTACTCTTCGTTTCACTCCTCTGCGTGCGCGTGGGGGAGACCTGCGAAAGATTCTCCGATGCCAAAGTCAGTTTGAGAGCGATGACGTTTTCAATAGAACAGTAATAAATGTGCCGTAAATGCTTCTTCCTACCACTCACCTTTGACCTGTATTTATAGTTTTTGTTATGGGCTTGGGATTATTGAAAAGTTAATCACGGCCTAACTTTGGCCCAATAGCTTTTAGCAGCTACTTACCTTAATCTTAATCCTAATCTGGTCAACTGGCAGTAGGACCGGTCGACCTCCTGATATTTGGTCTTACAGCTGGTCGGCTCATCTGAGTTGTTGTTCGTCCATACGACGAGCGACAAAGTCGCGTGATTGGGTAATCATGACCATACGGACGTTCGGTCTATACACTGCCCGGCCCCTCCGGATGACGAGTGTCGAAGTCGCGTAATTGGGTAGTCATGGCCATACGGACGTCCGGTCTATACGTTGCCCGGCCCCTCCGGATGGCGAGTGTCGAAGTCGCGTAATTAGGTAGTCATTGGCCATACGAACGTCCGGTCTATACGTTGTCCGGTCCCTACTGGTACACTTTTGAATGATGCAATATTTTTCGAAGTTAGAGAAGTTAACTAAAACTATCTTAAAACTTTGAAAATTCTAGGTTAGATAAATGTGGATGAGCTATAGGGTATTAGATTGAAATCATTAGTTATTTTTTTGATGATATTGAGCATTTAGTGGATAAATAAGATAAGTGGAAAATCCTTAAGTTTTGTGTTGTTTATGTGTATTAGAGAATATAATTGATGAGTGAATTAGGTTTATATAGTTTATGAAAGTTGTAATTTTATTATTTGAATGAATTATTATTATAAAAATTGAGTGTCTTTTATTGAAATATTTTTTTATTGAGAAAAAAATGTTTGAAAGTAAAAGAAAAGTTTGTCTTTGTTGAATTAAAAATCAAACTAAAGTATTAAACTATTTATGTAAATGATATTAGTCGTTATTATAATTTTTTAGTTTGAATAAGAAAGAAGCTATATATCCTTTGAAACTTACGTTGTTAACAAGATGAATGATTATTCAATTAAGAGAGGTCAAAATAATTTTAACACGATTATTCTGATTTATTATGGAAGAGACAAAGTTGCACTTAAGAGAAGATGTGAAAATGTATATTCAACTTAACTTGTTTACAAGAAAGGGATAAGACTAATATATATACATTAGTCATTAAACGCTCTTAAAAAAAAGAAAAAAACCAAACACACCTACAACAGAAAATATTCAAAAGACATATTTGAGCCTAAGACTTATGGTACAAAGACAACTTATGTAATTATTTCTTTAGAAAATATTCAAAAGACATATTTGAGCCTAAGACTTATGGTACAAAGACAACTTATGTAATTATTTCTTTAAGTTGAAAGTAGATGTCATTCATTCCAGTTTAGAAGCTAACTTCTTAAAGGAAGCAGAAGGGGAGGTCTGGTGAACAAATATGTTGCTTGAGAGAACGAAGGAATATAAAGGAGCTTAAGAAGACCTTTATTGAGTTGTTCCCAAACAATATGACGATTTATATCTATATGTTTGGTTCGCTCTCAAAAGGTCTGGTTTGATGCAATTTGGATAGTGAAAGTGTTATCAATGATGGCAGGTTGAGAGGGAGATAGGCGTAAATCCTGAAAGATGTAGACGAGTCATTATAATTCATATGTAGTTAAAGTCAAAACTTTGTATTCCGCTTTTGAGGAGCTTCAAGAGATCATATGTTGTTTCTTTGATTTCCATGAAATGATGGAATCTCTATAAATTGAAAATCCAGTGATTACGTGATTTAAGACAACTAGTCCAGTCTGAGTCACTTTAGGTTTTGAAAGAATTATTGGTATTGTTGCATAGAAGGATGTCGTGGCTAGGAGTCTTCTTAAGGTAATGTAAGATGCGATAAGCCGCTTGTCAATGGTGAGTATTTGATGAGCCCACCTAAGATTATTGACAACAAAGACAATGTCGAGTCGTGTGTTTATAAGGTAGACTATGCATCCTATGAGACGTATGTAAGATGAGAAATCAATATCAAATAAGGGTCAACATGTCAACTTAAATCAGATTAATAAATCAACCAAAGTCAACATAAATAAATAAAAAATAAAGATAAAGAAGAGGTCTTGCTTCCTACTTTTCATTCACTCCTCTGCGTGGGGTGAGGGGAGACCTGCGAAAGATTCTCCGATGTCAAAGTCAGTTTGAGAGCGATGGGCATTTTCAATAGAACAATAATAAATGTGCCGTAAATGCTTCTTCCTACCACTCACCTTTGATCTGTATTTATAGCTTTTGTTATGGGCTTGAGATTAGTGAAAAGTTAATCACGACCCAACTTTGGCCCAATAGCTTTTAGCAGCTACTTACCTTAATCTTAATCCTAATCTGGTCAACTGGCAGTAGGGTCGGCCGGCCTCCTGATATTTGGTCTTACAGCTGGTCGGCTCATCTGAGTTGTTGTTCGTCCATACGACGAGCGACAAAGTCGCGTGATTGGGTAATCATGACCATACGGACGTTCGGTCTATACACTGCCCGGCCCCTCCGGATGACGAGTGTCGAAGTCGCGTAATTGGGTAGTCATGGCCATACGGACGTCCGGTCTATACGTTGCCCGGCCCCTCCGGATGGCGAGTGTCGAAGTCGCGTAATTAGGTAGTCATTGGCCATACGAACGTCCGGTCTATACGTTGTCCGGTCCCTACTGGTACACTTTTGAATGATGCAATATTTTTCGAAGTTAGAGAAGTTAACTAAAACTATCTTAAAACTTTGAAAATTCTAGGTTAGATAAATGTGGATGAGCTATAGGGTTATTAGATGAAATCATTAGTTTATTTTTTTGATGAATTGGAGCATTTGTGGATAAATAAGATACGTGGGAAAAATCCTTAAGTGTGTGTTGTTTATGTGTATTAGAGAATATAATTGATGAGTGATTGGTTTTATAAGTTTATGAAAGTGTAATTTATTATTGAATGAAAATTATATTATAAAAATTGAGTGTCTCTTTATGAAATACTTTTTATTGAGAAAAAAAAAGAAATGTTGAAAGTAAAGAAAAGTTGGTCTGTGTGAATTAAAAATCAAACTAAAGTATTAAAATATTTATGTAAATGATATTAGTCGTTATTATAATTTTTTAGTTTGAATAAGAAAGAAGCTATATATCCTTTGAAACTCACGTTGTTAACAAGATGAATGATTACTCAATTAAGAGAAGTCAAAATAATTTTAACAAGATTATTCTGATTTATTATGGAAGAGACAAAGTTGCACTTAAGAGAAGATGTGAAAATGTATATTCAACTTAACTTGTTTACAAGAAAGGGATAAGACTAATATATATACATTAGTCATTAAACGCTCTTAAAAAAGAGAAAAACCAAACCACACCTACCAGAAAATATTCAAAAGACATATTTGAGCCTAAGACTTATGGTACAAAGACAACTTATGTTAATTATTTCCTTAAGTTGAAAGTAGATGTCATCATTCCAGTTTAGAAGCTAACTTCTTAAAGGAAGCAGAAGGGGAGGTCTGGTGAACAAATATTTGCTTGAGAGAACGAAGGATATAGAGGAGCTTAAGAAGACCTTTATTGAGTTGTTCCCAACAATATGACGATTTATATCATATGTTTGGTTCGCTCTCAAAAGGTCTGGTTTGATGCAATTTGGATAGTGAAGTGTTATCACTGATGGCAGGTTGAGAGGGAGATAGGCGTAAATCCTGACAAAGATGTAGACGAGTCATTGTAATTCATATGTAGTAAAGTCAAAACTTTGTATTCCGCTTTTGAGGAGCTTCAAGAGATCATATGTTGTTTCGTTTGATTTCCATGAAAGATGGGATCTCTATAAATTGAAAATCCATGATATGTGATTTAAGACAACTGTCCAGTCTGGTCACTTAGGTTTTGAAAGAATTATTGGTATTGTTGCATAGAAGGATGTCGTGGCTAGGAGTCTTCTTAAGGTAATGTAAGATGCGATAAGCGCTTGTCAATGGTGAGTATTTGATGAGCCCACCTAAGATTATTGACAACAAAGACAATGTTGAGTCGTGTGTTTATAAGGTAGATTATGCATCCTATGAGACGTATGTAAGATGAGAAATCAATATCAAATAAGGGTCAACATGTCAACTTAAATCAGATTAATAAATCAACCAAAGTCAACATAAATAAATAAAAAATAAAGATAAAGAAGA